>JABCMJ010072025.1:0-10012 GCA_014822125.1 Arbutus unedo
TGGTCTTTCTGTTGTATATAGGAGTTCCTGTCGAGTATGATGCTTAGGTTTACCAATGCCATTACTGTCTTTGTTGTGGATTCTAGCCTCCCAGTTGGGAACTTCAATAATGAAGAGAAGTTTATTTATGCTGGGCAGACATTGGTTCCTTGTACCTTAGCTTCCTATTTCCTCAATTTTTTTGCGCTGCTTGAACTGTGTTTCTGGCAATGTCAGTTCTTTTGATATTAGCAGCTTCTTTCCAATAATTTCTGATGTTTTCATGCATACATCAATTCTTGAACGACATATTTCTATATATGATCTCAGAAGTCAGAACTCAATCTTAACCAAGTAGCTCATCTCAATCAGACGTTTTGTATATTGTCAAAGATAAAAAATAGTCATCTATTGATTTCAATCCAAATGCGGTATGTGCATGCATGTACATGCAAGACTTCTGTGCATGGATGTATACAGACACTAGGATATTCCTCATTGGAAGGACACCATCTTTGCACCAGCTGAACAATTTGGATTGCCTAAGATTAAACGCATCCATAAAAATTTCTTTTTGCCGCCTTCTAATAATGCCAGTGTGCTTGTAATTGTTCCAGGTCCACAGAGACAAGCGCCAAGCAGGAGACTTCTCTTATTCACAGCTTCAGAGCTGGTCTTCCTTCTCTTATACCGAAAAAGAACGAACCTTCTGTTATGTTTGGATGGAGAATGGGCCTAGCTTCTCTTATATTCAATCAGGGCAGTAAGCAGTAGAAGGTATGAAATAAATATGAAATTTCCGGCCGACAGATGCATAGTACCTATTTCTGGGGTTCACTTAATGGAATTTGTGCTGCTTATTGTTGTACTTCCTTTGTGTATCGAACAATATTGAGGGATAATTCGGATGCTGTTATTGCTAAAAATGGGACAATATTTTACAGTGAAAGAGGGAAGAGGAATTCTGGAAAGACATTTGTGAGTGCTGGAAATGTATGTTGCACTTCACACTGGATATTCCCAAAGTTTTTTGTTTGAAGTTTTTTCTTGGCTTAAAAAAGAACTCCATAGATAAGATAATAGAAGTTGCGACCTTACAAGATCAAATACTACATCTACAAGCAGACACATGCTGTTACTGTTAGGGTTGCAAACGAGTAGAGTTGTTCGGGAGTTTAGCATGGTTCGGTTTGGTTCCTTAAGTTAACAAATGAGCCCGATCCAAAATTTCAAGCTCGTTTAGTAAACGAGTCGAGCATGGCTTGGCTTGGCTTAGCTGGCTAAGAGCTCTAACGTTGCTCAACTTTTGAGCTCTTTATACAGGTTCCATAAAGGTTTAACAAGGGCTGGAGTAAACATAATTAATATATTAGTGTAAAATACTCAAAAAAAAAAAAAAAAATATATATATATATATATATATATAATATTTTCGCCTTGTTAAGGTTCGTAAACAAGTTCAAACTTGACTTAAGCTTAGGCCAACTCAATTTGAGCTTCGCTCTTCAAAGTTTTATGGGGCTCGGCTTGGCTCGGTTAGTACTCACTAAAAACTTAATAAACAATCTTGAATATGTTAATTTGGTTCAAGTCGTTTGTAAACTTGGTAAACAATCTTGAATATGTTAATTCGGTTCAAGTCCTTTGTAGCCCTAATCGCAGCAGAGCGACATCTAAGAGCAGAAAGAAGAAGTTGAAAATGATGATGGTGATGATGGAAAAGGGAAAGAGATTTGCAAGTTGTATACACGTGTGCTGGTCTTGTAGATGATGGTGATAATGGGATGATGGGAAAAGGGAAGAGATTTACAAGTTGTATACACGTGTGCTGGTCTTGTACATCTTTTGGCTGTAATTTTTTTAATAATTCAAAAAGTTTGGATTGTTTCGCTTGCATTTTGATAAATTCATCCAGATACAAGATGTGTTCGAAATCGTTGGATGCACGTGGAATTCTCAATAATTCAAGGGCCTCACGCGCATTCAAAAGTTTCGGATACATCTGTATCCAGATGTGTCCGAATAATCTGTGTACACAGATTTTTCTTTCTGATCAATCTTCGGTAAACTACTTTCACTGTTTATTGAGTCCCAATTAAAGTCGAACATCGCATTCTGATTGCAGCTTACATGAATGGAAAATGGCAATATTACTAACACGTTAGATTATATATCAAATTGTACATTATGTCTACATGATGTGTCATACAATTCATGAAATCTATTAATTTAAACACATAATCAAAGCTCGTGAAACTTGTTTTCACACTTTATACTTAAAACATGAATTGTGTATCATGTCATATAAGGACTTGGGAATTTTATTGTGCAAAATATTATTCAAAATAGACTCCTAGTAGTAAGAGTTTTTATTTTTTACCAAAACGACGTAATTTTGCCGCACAATACGTTTTCTAAAAAAAAAAAGAGTGGAGAGTTATGTTTGCTTGATATTGCTTTTTATAATATTCTATATCATACTAATAACCAATAGAAACATGTCAAATTATATTTAAAAAAATATCAACCTAATGATTGAGACTGCTTGGATTATTCGATGATAATTAACTGTATAAATGTGTGTGGTTGGCAAGCAAATAATAAAGTAGAGTGGATTGAATCTGTGCCTATTCTCTACTTACCCATGCCCCACATCCATCACACCTGCTGCACATAACTATCACAACTTCCACAGTTTGAGTTACTATTTTTACAATCAATTTTTTACTAGTTTTTTTTTTTTTAAACTTGATTTGTCGATTTTTTAAACTTTTTTTGGAAATTTTTAACTAAGATTAGGGGGTCTAAACGAAAATTAGAATACTGAATTAAATTGAAAATTTTAATTGAACTGACCATTTGGTTCGATTTAAAATTTAGACTATATATTTTTTGAAACTATTGTGTTCTTTTTTATGCGGACTGAATTTAGCCTCTGTTACATAAAATTAGTTCTCCAACTTATATTTACCAATATGACACTAGTAGTTATGAAAATGTCCCTAATTGTTCATCTCTATGTAATAATAATCTTTTTTTTAACTAAAAAATCGTATTCGTAAAGTGATTAATAATATCACACTTCATGATATTGTATATTTTACATTTTGTGAGATTTGTATCCAATATATATTTAATCAAAACGATAAATCTATATTAACTATACCTTAAATATATATGTGATCTTGTTTCTTATATATATTTAATAAGATGAAAATGCTATGTGCCTAAAAATTTTAGACTAGTTGTTTTTTATTAAATAAACAAAATTTACCACTTTGAAAGAAAAAAGGTAAATAAAATGTAGTCTTTATATATTTGAAATAACACATAAGAAATGTTGTCAAATATTTGTTATAAATTAAAAAATTAAAAATATTATTTTAAAATTAAAAAAAAGGTTAAAAAAAGTATTGCATAGGAAAAAAAATTCTATCATCATGCATTAAATTTTATTAATTTTAAATTAAAAATATAATAATTATTAATTACGATACAATTAATTCAAATTTAATTATTAATTGCTTATAAACAAAAATATTCCCGTGCTAATTAACAGCTACTCAAAACTAACCACTTTGGGAAGGTAAGCAGAAGGTCATCAAGTGGCGGCGACAGTTATCGTCCTTTCGGCTAAGTACCCAACTCCAGGTAGAGAGAGAGAGAGAGAGAGAGAGATAGTGTGTGTGTGTGTGTGTGTGTGTGTGTGAACACTTCGATTACAGAGGTAAAGCTACAGAGCATCATTTTCACCTTCTCTCTATGCATTACAGACACCAACGATACATACAGATTTCTGTATTGGACAGACGTTTCTGTTCTCAAAATTCGTATAATTTGAAACCGTACGCTTTGCAGATCCTCTTCGCATTGGAACTGGGATTTGATTCGTCGAAACTAAGATATTCGCCTCGATACTGTCTTCCAGCGTAAAAGAGGGGAGAGAGAGAGAGAGAGAGAGAGAGAGAGAGAGAGAGAGATGATTTGGTACAGTTCAGTCACTGCTTGGATGAATCACTTTCTCAATTGCGTTGGGTAAGTGCTTGCTACTCGATTTTACTGTTTTACTTGTTTTGCCATCTTGGGATTTTGTTTGGATGATTAGAAAATAGAGGAAGTAGACACAAATCGAGTTGCTTTGAGTCTTTGATGGATTGATGACGTGGTAACTCTTAGGCTTTAGTTGATGGTAGCTGTAAGTTCTTTGGAAAGCTGAAATTGCAATGCTTTTCGCGTTAAATCGATGGAAAAGGGGATTCATATTTTAGTCATCATGAATGACCTAAGTGGCTTGCTTATGAAATGCTGTTATGCACTTGTTTAATTGAAAATTTGAAATTAAAACAAGCAAACTACATAGAGAAAAATGGACTTGATTATCAATAGTGAGATCGAGCTGTCCAATTGTTCATCTAATTCTCTAGATAATCCAAGCCGAGATCGAATGCGTGCAAGCCAATACCCCTCCGATGCCTAAGTTAGTCGATTAAGTCTCGTACCTTGGAAAATGAAAGGGGTCCTTTATATAGGATTGGGGGTGAAATCCTATTAGGATTTATTTAGAGATATAGATAGGTGACAATAAGCTTTGTTATTTCTCTCTCTTTTGGAGTTTTAGTCCTACTTGACTTAGGACTGAGAGTTCTGTCCCCGTAGGGACTAGGGTGGTTTAGAATAAGTCCTTCTGTGTGGGGGGGCCTTCGGACAGTGGGCTAGTTTCTTGTGTTGTTCTCGTTCTCGTCATGTGGGTAACATTTCCGAGAAGAGCAGTCGTAGTCAGTTATTATTTTCATCTTCATCAGTGATTTATATTTTCTTACCCCAGTGCCTGTTATGATACTGGTGTCTTAGAATTTGGAAAGAAGCACAACCACCAACGATTAGCAGAAAAATAACCCAATGTGAGAATTCGAAAGAATTGGCGTGTCTTCACCTTTCAAATTCCTGAACTGTTTTATTGTTGCGGCCGCAATGGAATATCAGTTGATTAGAGCTGAATTTGGCTCAAATCAACTTAACATTTTGATTGTAGCTTCAGTGGTGGAGCTCAGTGGTAACAGAAAAACAGTTACCAAATAGGATTTTTTCCTGCCGTTTCACTGGCTTAGATCTAAAGGCTGAGCAATGTCAAAAAGTGGAGTATTCTGTTGAATGTAATGCATGATGTTTTGACTTTTCACTTTAGAGGTAGCTGAACGCAGCAAACAGTAGCGTTGGTCTTATTCACTTTCGGCCAATCATGGAATGATCTATGCTAGTGGAGGCTGGAAGCTTGGGGTTTTGGCATTCGCTGAACAAGTATGGAGATACTTGAGCTTAAAGATTGATTGAACTGCATTGGTGATTTGTGTGCTTCCATTGCCAATACATGCCAAAAACATATCCTTTTGGGGAATTATGTAAGATCTAGATGCGGTTTTTGGAGGCTTGTAACTTGGTGGAGAAATATGGGAGTGGTTGGGATGTTTTATGGCATAATATGGAGAGAGTTAACCCTAGTTACTTCTTCGTAGTGCTGCCTCAAGATTCATATAATTGCTGAAAATTTATACATGATGAGATGACCATGCTCTGGTATCCTTTATTGGGAACTTTCTTAAGTTTTCTATCATTTCCAATTGTGGCTTACACATGTCATTTCATGAGTGGCTGCATGTACCTACATGGTTGGTTACAAGGTTTTTTGAAGTTAGATCAATGAGTTGGTCAAAAGACTCAAAGGTCAAAGCCATTGAAAATCTTCATTATGGCCTAGAGTCAAAAAAACCTTGGCTGGTTTATGTCATCATGACTCATGAGTGGCTGTAACGCGACATATAGCTACATTGTTGGTTTGAAAGGGTTTTCAAAGTTAATTCAATGAGTGGTTCAAAGACTCAAAAGACTAAAATCCATTCAAAACTTTGTTATAGCCATCCATTTGTTTGTTGATAGACTTCAAACCTGACTTGACTTGGACTCAGGACTGTGATATACAATGGAGGAGTTTAACTCGCATAATTTTTTACAATTGTTGGCCAAGTGATTTACACGGTGCTTTATGCTCAGTAATGAGGATGGAAACTGAGTACACAATGATTCCTGATTTAAAGAGGCAGCTGCCCCATGCATGGGAAACAGTCAATTTGCTATATAAAAGCAGTTGAATTCGTACATAACTCATGCTGATCTATACAAACAATGAATATGAGTTGAATGTGTGCTGGCTGAGCTACGATGTTGTAAAGTATAGATATCCAATCATCGAATTCCTTAATGTTTAAGGTGTGTTATCTAGATATATCTTTTCTGAAAGTATTGGGAAAGGAAAAGGTGAAGGGAATGATTATAGTAATCCTTTAGAAGGGATAGTCATTCCACGCCAAACATACAAGTAAAGACTATAAGTATTCCTGCCCATAGGTTTTGCACATTATGCTTTCCCTGTTTGTGATTTGAAATTAAAAGCAACTTCTCTTTTGCTAATAAGTGATGTATGGGTTTTCATGTACTGGAGAATTTTATGCACGGGCGATTTGAAATTTATTTTTGCTGAAACTTCTGGCTGTCATATATGCTTCAGTGAATTATTTTGTTTGCTGCCTGAGTAAAATCTATTGGATGTCCCTGAATTATGGACATTCTACACCAATATTTTCAAAACATTACTGTGTCCTGCCTGTTATCCCATTTACGTTTCTTCACTGGGAATAGCGATACACCTCTGTGAAACACAGTTCAGGAGCATGTTGAGATTTGTGTTGGAAAATTAATGTTTGTACCTCGTAAGAATGGTAGGGAAGTGTTACATATATCCAGGCTGCATTTACGTTTAGAGATGTATTTGAGAGGTTTGCCTTGCGTCCATCTATGTGGTTGCATTATCTTCTGTATAAACGGTTAATGAAAAAACATGTAAAATGTGAATAACTGGAATCACATATATGAAGAACCAATGACCTCCATCCCGAGAAATATCATTAGGTCTGCGAATCAAAAAACACAAAATAACCAACCAATAATCCTCGTATCGAACAACTATGTGGCGACCAAATAGTGATTTTTGTTGACCCTTAGGACTACAGTGGGAACTGCAAAACAACGTGGCACCTACTAATGGTTTATGGATATTAGAAGTGATGGATCAGAAGCCGATTCCATTTCTTAGCAAAGCCATCAAATTCTGACCAAAACCACTTGGGGTAATTTTTATGGGCCCAAACCACCTATTTGTAAATAGTGCCTGGTTTCTAAGTAAAATTTCTTATCCCCAAAATCTCCACACTCAACATTTTGAAACAGGGGTATTTTCGGCATTTCATGGCAAAGTGCTTAGCCATGCCATGAATAGTGAAACCACCTCCCTACTTTCTTTCACTCAGTGTATGGATAACTCCAAATTGTATGAGCAGAGGTTGTTTTGGATGCTGTACCAGACCCACGCCAATTACTGCTGTGGACGAGCCATCAAAGGGACTCAAAATTCAAGGGCAGACGGTGAAGCAAGCCAGTGCATGGGACGATTTTTGGAGCACCAGCACATGTGAGATGGATAATAGTGCAATTCAATCTCAGAGAAGCATCTCATCTATCAGTGCATCGAACCAGAGCCTGAATTATAATGTTGGCACCGGCACCACTAGCAACCATTCTGAGATTGTAAATCATGGTAAGTTTAGTCTTTGGTTGGATAGATGTGGATTTGAATCGAAAGGTTCAATGTTCAATTTCAACAAAACCATAAGTGGTTTGCTATAGATAGCTTGTGAAACCAGAGTGACAGATGGACTAGAGGTAGAAGAGATTTATATTTTTTGAATCCTTGTGTAACTAGAGTCCTGAACATGAAGGATTTCAAATAACTACTTAAAAGTCATGTTCATCGCGATAAGACCTAAATTTGAGTCATTATGATCAAAGGATAATGGCAAACCCCTTCGTGAGCAGGAGATTTAATAACTCTTGGTACGGAAATGGAATCCTCTTCTTTATCGATAGGATTCCCTTAAGGAAGGATAGAGAAAAGCCTAGGAAATATGCTTATTCTTAATCTATCATTCCAATACTTGAATGCAGGTATCCAAATGTGGCGTTAAGGTTTTATTTTTAGGTGAAACCCCTTCTATTAAATATGCAAAGAAAAGAATCAATATCATGGTTAATTTACCACCCATACCATGGTCTCCATGAGGATTTGGCCTTAAATCTGCTACTCATTTGAAGGCTTGGCTTGTCGTGGTGCTGTTCATAATATTGTTTAGGCAGATAATAAAGTGTGTTTTCTCCCACACCTGTTCATATTCTCCAGAAGCACGTTGTGTATGACATTGATAGTTTCTTTTGTTACAGGTCTTCTTCTCTGGAATCAGACCAGGCTTCAATGGATTGAAGATAGAAGGCCTGAGAACCATAGACCAGTACGCAAACCCGGATTAAGGTCTCTATGGTAGTTTTTATGCTCTTATGCTTCTGTGTGAGTAGAATAGAGGCACCTGCCTAAACTGTGTTTTTATGTGGGTAACGGGTGTAGATAGCAAGTGGACATAAATATCTAAAACACGATTAGGACGAGTGATTTTGTGTAGGGTGTGGGCCATTTGAGATTTTATTGTTCCAAATCATTTAGAAAGTCTCTATTGCTTATGATTTGCTCTCTTATCCTTTCTGTTATACCTTTTCCCTTGCATCCTACATTTCTCATCCGGCTAAATTAATTGTATTTTGCAGCTGGGATGTGCTTTCTGAGAACATGCTAGCGACTAACAAACGATTTTCCCGACCGATCCCTCTCCCAGTAAGTCAGCATATGGTGCTTTTAATCGCTTCTGTTTATACCTGGTAACTTTGAGTTGTGGCTAACAGTTATTGGGCGTAATAATGGTCAGGAAATGGTAGAATTTCTATCGGACATGTGGGAGCAGGAAGGTTTATATGATTGAAGAGCTCTTTCAATATTGTACTAGTTTTCTTTGTATATATCGAAGCCACCCACTTTACGAGATTTAACCCCTGAGGAGCTTGGTTCGCATCTGGGCACTAGAAAAAAGAACGAAAGATCTAGTCAAGGGTTCTACAAACTGAGAAAAGGGATAAAAGGTAAAGGTTGCACTTCATTTCCGTGGTGACAAACCAATTTCAGATCAACATTCTATTTGTAATCCTTTTTTTGTTCTTCTCTGTAAATGGCTATTGAATATTCCCCCTTGTGCGTAGTATCAGAATATGAAACCATCCACCTTTTGATGGAATGGCTCTATATGTAACACGGAGAAGGTGGTAAAGCATGGTTGTGATCCAAATTGGCCTCCTTTGTCTGGTTTTGCTTCACTTTTGTTCTTATCCTGTCGCCAAGTGAAAAGAGAATCATTGAGAAGGCTATCTTTTCCCTTTTGTTTTTTCCAATTGGGAAACGAAAAGGAGAATCTTCTGCCTAACATATTGGTTTCCTTTGGGGTGGGGGGTTTGGCCATTTGGTTGCTTTTGTTTTTGGCTAGACAGAATCTCCCATGGGCATAATCATAGGAGTATAGACATGCAGCCGGTCTCCTGAGGGCTAGTGAATCACAGCCAGGAGGTCACGGCAATATGGCATGAAGGGTGTCGTCTGCACGCCTCGAACTTGCAACCTCCTAGGCTCAAACCCCGTGGTAGTAAGCTGTTTACAATTAGACCATTACCCGGTGATTGGTTCCTTAGATTTTAAAAAAGAGTAGCAGGCAACCCTTGCAGCTAAGTACTTATATCTAACTGTTGAAAACTTTGGCATGATTTTACTTGCATTTACAAAGGCATAGCTCATAACTTCTGCTGCTTTCAGTTGTACAATCGAAAGGATGTGCTCATTGTTTTGGATCCTTTTGTCTTTTGTTTAACATCAAGGAACTGCTCATGAACTTGTGGTGAATGTTTTTCAAAAAAATAATTGCAAATATTTGGTTGGTTTATGCCTGTTAATTTTCTTAGAGTGCAGAAAATTAGACGTTCCACCCAATAGAGCCTAACCCGGGAGACCGAGTTCTCCAGTGTGGACTGAAATGGTCCCACAAAGTCAGGC
>JABCMJ010072169.1:0-13629 GCA_014822125.1 Arbutus unedo
ATTTCCATCCTCCATATTTTCGGTGAAGTTAATGGCTGGCTGGCTATAGCTACACTACATAATAGAATTTGGGAGGGAGAGTTAAACTTAGCTGAAATTAGGACAGCTGTTACATGAGGCCTGATGACCTTTCCCCAAATGCAACGGTAATGCGTTCCGTCCTGCTTGACCTTGGCCTTGTAAATGTACGCCATGCGCTTCCCTTGGTACCAACTTACTTCCTCCTTCGTGTTCACTCCTTCGATCTGAATTAGGGACGTGTTTGGGTACTGGTTCGACTTCGACCTAAAAGACCAATCAAAGGGCAAACAATTAGCACTAAACCAATTAGCACAACAGATCGACCTGAATATGGGTTGGACGTCACCTTTTGTAGCCCAGAATGGTTCCTCTCACGTACAGTCTGAATACAAAAACAGAATTCCAGTGATTAATAGTGTATGTCTATACATATATACACAAGTACATATAACCAATTCGATGAAATAGAGTATGGATTGTAAGGAGCTGAGACCTGACGCGCTCCCCTTGACGTCCCTTGACCATTTTCGGTGGAGGCTTGGGGTGAATCGAGCACACTACCAGAGACGCCCGGGAAGGAGAAAGTAAAACCCTAGTTTCGGATTGTAGAACGAAATGAATTTATACCGAGGTATGGATTGATGGATAGTGAAGTGGGTCTGCGAGCCTAAGTTAGAAGCACTATGGGCCAGAAGGCCCATGACATCATTAACTGAACCAGATGCGATAATTTTCTTGAGGCCCGTTTATTGGTCTGGAACTCAAACATAAGTGGTAAAAATCGCAAGTGTTGGTATATAATACAATGGCATGTTGAATGAAACTTTTTTAATTGTAGTGATCACGTGTCTGAAACACATTAATTACAACTCGATTATTTTGTCACCTTTGAAACTAATGACTGAATAAACTTCCATCGGTTCTAAGATTTTTTTTTTTTTAAACTAACAATGAAAATCAAACTTAGGAATTTAGATGAGTAAGCTGGTGTCCTTCCACTCTATGAAAATTAAAAAAAATGCATTTGACTAAGGGAGTTTGTAGCTATACTAGAAGATATACAATGTGATCAACAATATTTGTTTTAAAGAATGTGTGTAAATATAGGACCATGGGACATTGCGCACAACAGAATGTGCTACGCTCCAAAATAATATCCTGCTCGAAAATTTGGATAGTGTTTGGGTAGTTTCTGGACAGTGTGCACAGCAGGATCCCCCATTTTATAAATATAGCTCTGGTGCACGCTATTAAAGTAATGGTGGGACATATCTGATTGGCAAAGATATGATATATATGTTTGTATTTACTTTTAAATTCGTACAAATTATGTTTGTTCATTTTTCAAAAAATATCACACCTCATGGGTCCGATCTGACCATCCATTGAATCTACCCAGTCAGGACCTTATGAGTCTAATTCGACTGGCCACTGACTCTGCTCACTCAGAGACCTCATGGGTCTAATCCGATCGACTACTGAATCTGCTTGGTCAGAGACCTCTTAGGTCTGATCCGATTGGCCATTGAATCCGCTCAGTTAGGGAACTTGTGAGTCTAATTCAACCAGCCACTGACTCTGCTCACTCAAAGACCTCATGGGTCTAATCCGATCGACTATTGAATCTGCACGGTCGAAGACCTCTTAGGTCTGTTCCGATTGGCCATTGAATCCGCTCAGTCAAGGAACTTGTGAGTCTAATCCGACCAGTTACTAAATCTGCTCAATTAGAGACCACATGAATGTAATCCGATCGGCCACTAAATCCGCTTAGTCAAAGACCTCTTGGGTCTTATCCAACTGGTCGCTATTTTGTAAGTGCATTAAGAGGCAAGGAGAATTACTATGTAGAGAACATTGAAATTTTCATTAATCCGTTTTGCTCATTACATTGTCTCATAGGGAAAACAGATATAAGTACGATTTTTTTTTTAATAGAAGGAGAAACAAGTTCAAATGATGCCCATTATAAAAAAAAACTCATTCGAATGATATGATAGAAAGTTTTGTGGGGCTTATTCTGGACTTCCACCACATCCTTCCAGCGCACTTGTCACTAATGTTTCTCAAGGCTTTTATTCTTGAGAGTGGCCACATAGAATTCCTTGGCCACCGCCTGGTCCTCTCGTTGCACTCCATTCTCATTTCTAGTTTGGAATGGGGCCATCAGGTGATAGATGGAGGCGATTGTCTTCATATTATTGAGGGTGGTTTCCCCCAAGATGGCATTATAGGCTGAGAGATAGTCCACTATCAATAATTTGACCATCTTGATCGTCTGCTTTGGGATCGTGTCGAGTGTGACCTGTAATTTAATTGAGCCCAACTATTGTACGCACTCTCTTGAAAATCTGATTAGCGGTGAGTGCACGGGTTGCAACTTGTTGGCTCCAACATACATCTTTTTGAAGGCTGCCGCAAAAATGATGTCGGCTGAACTCCCATTGTCGATCAATACCTTGCTAGTCAAATAGTTCTCCACCACAACTGCTATGACCATGGGATCGTCGTAAGGTTGCTGGATCCCCCTGGCATCTTCCTCAGTGAGATTGATGTGTTGCTTTATTGTTTTTCTCTCTTTCTACAGTTGGCCCACCATCATCACCTCCGTTTCCTCTTCTGCTCTTAACCTCCTTGTGTGGACCTTTCTGGAGGAGTTGGTTTCACTTCCTCCAGCGAAACTCTTGATATCATTCTAATCTCACCAATTGGTTGGACCAGTTCCAACTCTTGGTCTTGCAGGCATTCTCCTTTACGCACGATCTGCCTTCTCTGCTCAACCCGATGTTGTTTCCCCTTGTTTGATTGCCCTACCACAAATCAATTTAGCTTCCCTCTCCGAACCAATTCTTTGATCTGCCTCTTCAGGTCAAAGTACTTAGTCATGTCATGGCCGTGGTCAATCTGGGACTAGTGGTATTTCCTTTTGTCTACGCTGACTGGGTTTGACTTGAGCTTTTTAGGCTAACATATCTCTAGATTGTTGGCTATCTACATCACTACCTATTCTAATGGGGCGGTCAATGGGATGAATTTCTCAAATTTCTCTCGGATCCTCTTGTTCTCATCTTGCCCTCTTCTCGACGGTTCTCTCCGGTCATGTTGTCTCATGGCTTCTAGTTCGGATTTTCTTCTATTGACCTCCTCCATCCTGCCATGGCGTGCAGCCATGACATCTTCCGCGTTCATGCGTTGTTGGCCCCTTACCATCAGTTTACCCATAAACATCAACTGTCTTTTCGATATGTGGTAGAAGAATTGGATTGGCTAGAGGCCTCCCATGAAGGTCGTGAGTTTTATTTTGTCATCGACCTCATCCACATGGAGGGCTTCATTGTTAAAACGTTGGAGATAGTTTTGTAGTGACTCATCACTACACCGCTTAACATTCAACATGTAAATGGCTGAACAACAAAGGTGTCGATCGCTATAGAAATGGTTAATGAACTGTTGACTCAGCTGCTCAAAGGTGTTGATCGACCCCATCTTGAGCTTTTCGAACTAGGCTCGAGCCAATCCTCTCAGCGTGGTGGGGAAGGCTCAACACATTACTTCATTTGGTACTACGTGCAGGGTAATGAAGGCCTTGTAGATATCCAAATGGTCAAGGGCATCCTTAGAGCCATTGAACAACTCCATTTGTAGAGTCCTAAATTTTGGGAAAGCGACATAGCCATTACCGCTTCCATGAATGACAGGCTTACCTTTGGCATTTGCTCTCCCCACATTCTTGCTCCTTCTCCTCTATCTTCTTTAAGACACATACGAGCTTCTCCCTGATCTCCGATTCTTGTGCTGCGAAGTCTTCCTTTAGGGCTATCCTGTCTAGTCCTAAGGGTGGTGGCAAAGCTCTTGTGCGCAATTGTTGTACTAGGGCTTCATTTTGCTCCACTAGGTGGCTACTAACTAGGTGAGGTTCTGCACTTGCTCCTCTAGTGGGTTTCCGTTGCGCGGGGCATTTCCTCCCCATCCTCCTCCATTATGAGAGGTGTTGCCCTCTTGCCTTCCTTCTAGGGTTGATTTGATAGTCACCATCATCTCTGATTGATCATTTTGAATTTGTTAAAGGAGAAGAATGCCGTTCCCATAAACGACATCAAACTGATGATGCCTGGAAATGGTTATGCTTTAAACTCCTATTTTTTACTCCTACACACAAGTCTAGTGGCTGAGGGGAGGGAGGGTGGTTGTCCAGCCAATCGACGGTTAAGTTAGAATAGCTTCGAGAGAGGATAACTGAATGTAAATTGAGAATGAGAATGATAGCGTACTTGGTCTCATGATCAAAAGTGGGTTTTAATACCTTGAGCATAAGAGTGATTCAAAAGCACGCAAATGATCGCCATCCAAGCCGACACTCTATTTTGGGTGGTATGTATACTAATCTCGTGCACCAATCTTGGGATGTTGGGTGACCAGGGGCATCATCCTTGAGATTGTTCGAGCAATAAGGGTCAAGTGCTTGGCGTCACCCCCGCTCTTCCCTTAACGTGATGCTTGGGTAAGGTCTGCGTGGAAGCTGATCGACCACGTATTTGCATGGCAGGTCAATTAGTTATTTCTCAGCCCAAAAAACTCAAGTCGATCTAAGAGTTGGCCAGTTGCTTGGGTGTGTTTTGTTTAGTGTTCTTAAAAAAAAATTTAGAGTAATATTTGTGAATTATGTTTGGGAAAAAAGGTCCCAAACATTATTTGGTTTATTTATCAATCATTGATTACCATTACATCATTATATTTGTCAATAATTAATGCATTGAATAAACATATTTGATTCCCTTTTAGTTGTGTCTAATGCCGGTTATTTGATTCCCTTTTGATCGTGTTCTTTAAATTTTATTTTCAAAAAAAATTTAAAAATTTACTGTTGACTTATTTCGATGTTAATTGCGAATTCAAAACTAATTTTTTTATTAATAGAATATGTGCACAAAGTATAGAAAAAGAAGTTTTATTTTAAATACAATACTCATTTTCCTAAAAAAGAAAAAAGAGAGAGCCTTAAAAATGCCAAAACAAATTTAACTCTCAATTTTTTTGTGAAACACTTATATGTAACAACATTTCAAAGTATTTTTTTTTTTCAAAAATCGTTTCAGAAATATTAAAAAATCTAACATTTGAAATAAATGTTAGATTTTGAAGTATTGAAGTAACAACATTTCAACATTTCAAACTTATATGGAACAACATTTCTGAAACGATTAATCTGACTTATATATAACAACATTTCAAAAATCGTTTCAGAAATATTGAAGTAAGAAATAAATTACTTAATAAAACATTTGAAATAAATTACTTAATAAAGCATTTGACTATATCTGATTGAGTTGAATTTCTATATTAGATCTAACAAAATAATTTGAACAAAATAAATAAATTAAAGTAGAATTTTAAAATGGTCTCACACACTTGAAACTCATGAACTTTTCTTATTCGAGGGTAAATAAAATTTGTTTCACCAACGTAGAGTCATAATAAACTCTAATATGAGACAATCTTGTCGGTTCACTGCAATCTTTAGTTTCTAACATTTAGTTTTTACTTGTTGTATGTGCGAGGTTCTTCTCCAAGAGTACGATTAATTTGACATGGATTACATGAGTGCTCCTAATAGTTTTTTAGATAAATTGATAAGTCGGTTATTTCTGATCCTCAAAGCATTATAGATTGTGATTCATTTCATTTGTACAAACAACAAACATATCACGCATGATTAAATGTAGAGCCGCTAAAAGCTGACAGATTGGGCCGGTTGCAGGTGTTAGATTCTAAAGTTTTGTTAAATTGTTTTGGGAATTAATTTCCCTCACTGAGCTCGAACAACCGTTAAGAAAGTCAGTGCAACCAAAATATAGCATTAGGGGTCAAAAGGCAGGGCCAACCCAAGAGTATAAGCCTATTAAGCCACCCCGTCATGGACCCTTAGTTTTTCGGCCTTGGTAATAGGGCTCCCAAAGCAGAGAAATAAATAAATACTATATATACGCATCTGAACCACGAATAATATTAATCCGTGGTTTTGTGATTAGGTGGCTACATCTTTAAACATGTGGTCTCAAGTCCAAGTCCCCCCTCTTACAGTTTTACTTTCCTACCATCACATGCACTCAACTATAGCTACAGCTACCAAAATCACATTCTCTATTCATTCACTGCAATCTTTAAGTTTGATGTGTTTTGAATCGGGCATTTCTTTTCCAATTCGTTACTCTTAATTTCTTAATATTTATATATACATATTATATAATTATCGTTCTTAATTTTTGCACAAATTATAATTCGGCAAAAATAAAATAATAAGTTGGATGTGTTGAAGATTTTTAGGACGGAATAATCCTTTTCATTTTTGTCCTTTTTTTCTCTAAGTTTGTACGGATTAATTCACTCTTATCCAATCTTTTCATTTAAAATTTTTTTTTTACTATTTTTTCCTCTAAGTTTTTACGGATTAATTAACTCTTATCCAATCTTTTCAATTTTAAAATTCTTTTTTTTTTTTTTTTTACACTTTCAATTGGCCATGAATAATATAGTAAAATAGTTGAAAAGTAACTCATATTTAACTAAATAGATGAATTTTAACTTTTGTAGTTTTGTTAGCTAATATTTTTTTTAAAGTCAATTATTCTTTGATTAGAGACGATGACAATTTCATAATTTTTTGTAAAAATTAGCCGATAACATTTTTTCATAACAAAGTCCACACTTCACCAATTATGTGATTAACGATATAACTGACAAATTTTTTGAATTTATTTTATGAGATATCTACTACTACATAGGTAGAACTTTTTAACATCAAGTTTTAAATTAATCAGTTAATATGAAGCAACAAAACACTTTTATATTTTGCAATTTTTATTATAATTTTAATTGACTTTTACATTATCTTTTATAATTTTCTTCAACATATACAGGGGTTTAATTTTTCAAGCTTGCCTAAGGCCCCAAAATTTTCAAAGTCGACCTATTCAAAGATGAGTGTTATGACCAAGTCACCACATGTGTCGATAGACTTGGAGGAGCTATAGTGAACTTTCCTATAGTGTACGTGTAATACGAACAAAATAACATAATTTTGTTTGTTTTGTCCTTGATAAGTTGAAACATTTCTCCCATTAAGAAAAATTAATAATTAAAAAAATAGGCCTTGAGAGTTGGAACAAAGAACAGAACATAAAAATAAAAAAGTAATACATAGTAGCTAGCCACTCCCCTAGCTACATGTAGCTAATTAATGACAAGGAAAATAGGCAAAATGACTAGGCAAGTAGAGAGTCTATGGGAGGGAGAAAAAAAAAGGAATTTAAACTAATGAGACTCATTTGAAGATTGTCTTTGAGATGCTCTAAAGGCTTGGTTTGCGGATTTTCATTCACGGTTCCAATTTCGATCGGATCTAAACTAGCGTTTATGAAAAGTTAATTGTGCGTTTATACAAGTAATATTCATGAGAAAATTAATACAAAACAAAAAATTATAAAAAAAAAGTTTCAAATAGAGACAAAAAAATAATAAGACAATAATTAATTAATAACACTACAGTTCAAATGGGCCCAAAGTAGCTAGTCTCTCTCACGCGCCACGAGATGCTTTTGAATTGATTTTAGTGACTTTGTACGGTTTATGTTTTGAGGTGAATTAAACATTTTTCAATTTTCTAAATAGGTTATGATAGTGAGTAAGTTTTTTCTGATGTAAATTGACTGAAAGCTAATAGTGACTCGAAACCAGAACTCACCCGTAATCTATAAGTTTGGATTGGTTTGGTTGATCTTGACATCTCTCTAGACTGGTATGGTTCACAAAATCTTGAATCTTTGATTATACATAGGTTTGCTTTCTAATTGACCATAAAACCAAACAAAATTTTCAAAGCTATTATCAATTTGATTTTTTTCATTTATCAACAAGCCCAACAAAATAAACGGGTTGAATTATATTATGCCACCTAAGTGGGACATGAGGTCTCAGTAGTGCACCAAATGTACCACGGGATTATAGTGCAGTTTGATAAGACCCTTCAAAATATCATCATTATAATCATAACTGTTCATTTTGTAGAGCTTATCAAGCAGCACTTTATGTACATAAAAAACTTAAATTGATCGAATGTTGGTATTGCACAAATCAAACAACCTTATTAATCCCCACAAAAACGAGAACTAAATAATCTGTTGGATTGCTAATCAAATTGACGGCAATCTGTTAGAATTACACAAATCAAACAACCTTTTCCTATTGGTCTTTCTTCTACTATTTTAAGCCACCAACTACCGTAGTTCTTTATTTTTATACAACATATGCCTAAAGCGGAGTGGAATTTATATTTAAAGTGCCATTAAAGTCAACGGTTTTAATAGCTATTCTTTTATTTTAGGAAATAATAGTAGTACAGGTAATTAGATGTATCATAATTACGTTATTCATGTTTCGGTGTAGTATATATGTTATTCAAAAACTTCAGAGGAGGTCAACGCATTTTACACATGAAATTAAGACAATAGAGATAACGGATAACCTCAAAAGCTGCTTAGGATCCAATATGAGTTTTTCTGGGTTGAGACCTTTTTAGTGGGGATGATTATGGGTCAGTTCGATCCGAATTTTGACAAAATCAAACTGAAAATCCAAACTATATATAACCGAATCCAAATTGATGGGTTTCGGTTCACCTAAATATTAACCGTGAATGGATTTCAATTCTGTTTGATTATTACGCGACATTGGTGATGAATTGGTTCGTATATCGATTCTAAACTGAACCGAACACTGCCTAAATTGTGAAACTAAAAGACTGTTTGGATACCTTATTATGGCATTTTAGATTTTTCATTTTTGATTGTTGGTGTTTGGATACCATTTTGAGTGCGATTAATAAGACCATCGAGCCTCTCATGTTCATCATTTTGACTACCACCTGTCCTCTCCATATATGCCAAACGAACGTAATAAATTAAAAAATAAAATAACAACCAAATGTATTTTTATTTTTTATGCACCTTACCTTATTTTTTTTGCCCATAATTAAAGAATTAAAAATGAAATAACGGTGTTCTAGCATAATAACTAAACATAGAAATTTAATTCTATATTTAATTTATTTCAAACATTTGCAATCATTAAATACCATAAAAAAATTAATTATATATTTTTTGAAAATGCAATGCTTCGCTAAATTAACCAATAAAAAGTTGTACACAATTTCAACTACAACCAATATTTGCAAAGCGCAGAATAGTTAAAAGATTATCCAAAAATTATTCTTCAAATCTTACCCCGAACACTATAATGTTGCAAAATCTATTTTGCAAATATCATTTGAACAATTTCAAAGAATCATGATCTATTTTGACAATAATTCAAAATCTACGATTCACAATTCAAAATTCAAAATTGAAAAAAAAGAAAAAAGCTCCAAAAGGCCTCATGCGCACCCTAATTCTAACAAGTACATATTTGAGATCCGAGATCTCTGAGATATATACATGTATTCTTGTTATATATGTACTAGTGCATGCTTGTACCTAAAGGCATAACTCTTAGATTTTGACATTATGACTTTTATATGTAATAAGGTGTGAGCATAAAACAAAGGCACTTGGAATGTCAAATATTTTTAATCTTAGAACTTTTATGTTTCCATTAATAACTTTGCTTTCTAGTAAGGTGTGAGCATAAAACAAAGACAATCACATGTAATGATCCGAACTACATTTTTTAAATAGTAATGTTAGAACACAGATCATCCGAATACATGCAGACACAGATGTATCCGAAATTATTGAATGCACGTGAGACCCTTAAAATTCTAAGACTTTTCCTTTTTGAAAAACTATACCATGTAAGCACGCGCCATAAATAAAAAGGGGTCATTCAGCGAACAATCCATCTAAAACTAAATTACGGTCAGAAGTCTTTCTAACACATAAGTTTCAAAAATATCCTTCTAATAAACACGCAATAACGTGTCTATTCGTCAAATATAAAAGCAATAATTTTATTAGATAAAGTTACCTGCAAGTGTTTACCAGTTAACATCATCTGTCGTTTTTAACAAATACTTTAACAAATAATTTTATCAGCTAGTTCTGAAACAATAATTTTAGTAGATGAACCTATCTGTTAGTGTTTATCCATCAATATTTTATCGCTTTTAATAGGTATCTTAACAAATAACGTTCTGTTAGTTTTTGAAGTAATAATGTTATCAGATAAAATTATCTCATCGCGTTTATACCAACTGACGATGGCTAAAACAAAATATGAGCAAATTCGTCTATAAAATGACCTAAGGCATTAAAATTTCTCAAACAATGGATTCTGACTTATAAATTAAATTAACATGTTTTTAATGAACTAAATCTGTCTTTTTGACCAATTTTCCCAATGGAAAAATAGGTATAAGACATTCTTAGGTTAGTGGGTGACCAAAATTTTAGAATTATGTAAATTGGAAATATATTTTATAAAATATCACACCTCATCAAATAAAGTGTGTCTTTTCCTCGTCATCAATCTTGATAATTTAAGTGCCTTTATAGACAATAAATTTACCTTTATATTCCCATAAAATTAGAAAAAGTTTCCTTCAATTATCAAATGCCATCATACACAATTCTAATTAGGGGTGAAATCAGTCTTATTTAGTTCAGTTTAGTTAAAAAATTTGGATCAAATCAGTTGTTCTGATTACTCGATTTGGCCATTTACAAATAAAAAATCGAACCAAAAGTTATCAATTTGGTCATATTTGGCTTGATCGGTTTATGTTTTGTTCAGTTTGATTTCTAATTTGGTGGGGCTCAAGCTTATATTGCAAAAAAATATAAAAACGAAGAAGTTCAGTTGTAATGGGCCTAGTATTTTAATGAATTCCATAATTTTTTGCAAAAAGTTTTTAGATACTATGAATAAGTTTAATTGTAATCGCCCAATTATAATGACCCGATAACTATTCATAAACTGATTTAAACTGAGTTTTTAAGTCCAATTGTTAAGTCTAATTTTAAGGAACCAATTTCATAAAATTTACATATACTGAACCGATCCAGTCCGAGGCCTAAGGGTTAAAAATTGAAAACCAAACCAAATTTTTTGAAAAAACACAAACATAACCGAATTGTTGTTTTAGTTCGATTTCCCGTTTCGATCCGGTTCGATTTATGATTTCACCCCTAATTCTAATCGACATAATCTCAAGATTCACTCTCAGATAGTTAAAATTTAGTACACGATGGGCTTGTTTGATTGGGGGATAAGATTATATGAGATTGTAGTGATGGAAAAATAGTCTCTTTTATCTTGTGTTTGTTTGTGCATGAGATTATATATGATGGACAAGTCGTATCTAGTCAATTTCATGTTTGTTTTGAAGACTTCTGGATAATGATTAATGTTTGAATTGACTATCTTGCCCTTATTGCAATATTTTACCCAATCTAAGTGTATCTTCTGTCACTATATATTATTTAATGTCTTTTACTCATTAATCTCAAAAACATGAACCGATAAAGATAAATAGAAAATTATAGCTTGGTCGAACTCCAATCTGTTCAATTTTTAACTTTTTTTGTGCTTCTTCACAAAATATTCAGAATAACAGATCGATAGAGAAGAAAAAAAATTCAAAAAATAGAAAAAAAGAGTTAGGATTTGCGGCGTAATTGATCCGGTTTGATCTGATTTATAAAAGAAACTCGAACCAAACCGAAACTTTCAGTTTAGGATTTTTTAAACCAAAACCAAAGCGAATTATTTCGATTTAGTTCATTTTGATTTTTTCAATTTCGATTTCGGTCGACTTTCTTATTTAGTTGTATCAAGTCAAATGTTATAAAAAAATTCTTTTTTATTAAAAAATAATTATTTAAACTATTAAAGAGGACCAATAAAAAAATTACATATTAAAGAAAACTAAGATAATACAAATTAAAAATAATAAAAATTACCAAAAATATATGTATGATGAAAAAAATATAATTTACAAAAATTATAGATTATAACAAAAAAATTGATGTTTTTTATTCCTATTCGATTCGGTATTTAGAGTTAGAAAATCAAAACCAAACCAAATCAAACCCTCCACAAAGTTATATATCTCATCTTTTTACAAAAATAAGAATATTTAAGTAAATTTTCAATTAGTCAAGAATTTTTTATAATCCTAAAATTATTAGTCACAAATATAAAATTAAAAGAATTGGAAAGATTATTAGTCTAATCCCACCGCAAAATGAAGATGACAAAGAAAATCAACGAGATCTGTGACCATCAAATTTCCTACATCTTCAGTTTCATTTTTTCTATGTGATTACTTTTCTCTTTTCGTTTTTTGTATGAAATCTGTGAAATTTTTTATTTGAGCTTCTTTTTTTTCACACTTCTTTCTCCAGAAATGAAATAGGACCGGTCGGTTCTTTTTCCAACACAGTCCAGTGAAACTTCAAATCATTTGTGGGTGGGTGTTCGCGGCGAGTACTGGCCGGTGAGTTTCATCTTTCAGTACGGTTTTCTTCTCCGATTACCGTCCTTTTTATTGTTAATATAGCATACATAAATGTTTGCATGTATATTAGTTTGTTATCATCCAATTATCATAACATGTTTTCTTCGAAGTTCGAAAAGTTTCGGATTCAATCGTCGGCTTAGAATTTGAAGTTTTCCTTTCATCTGGTGGTTGATTGATTGAAGCTAAATAGCATTCCTGTTCTTATACAGTGAATGTGTTTGGTGTTCGAAGATCTATATTTAATCGTACTGTCAGAATTAGGTTCTTGGGATTGAAGATAATACTTCTTATAAGGTTTTTCAAACTTCTTCTTCTTACAGCTATGATTTTGCCCAAGCATGAACGTTGAACAATTTTCTCTACAATTAGCTCTCCAGTTTCACAGATAGTGTCTGAATTCTGATTCTGGGTTTTCCATAGGAGTGGAATTAAATGTAGCATTAAAGCCATCTTCCAATCTCACCTCTGTGGAAGGCCCATCAGGTCTTCACGAAAAGCCTATAGAAATCTATTCGCTTGGGATTCTATCTACAGTTAATGCAACTATACTGAATCTAATGACTAAATCTTTCAGGAGTGCCATTCTCAAAATTCTTTTGTTTTTTGCTATGAGTTTTAACCTTCATATGATTGAGCTTGCATATGAAGCAATTAGCTAATGCTGTCATGACGCAGGGAATTGTTATTTGGACGCTTGTAGAAGATTTTCTGCTACTTGCTAATTAAATGAGGAGCGGTTCCTTGTGCCGAGAGGTTGGAGCTTCTAGGAATTCTCAGGAATCAGAAGAAACTCGCAAAAGGGGCAGTTGATAGGCCTTCTTTATCCAGTCTAATACATGAGAATTCCCCTTATGGTGGCCAATATCATTGCCATTGTTGTGAAGCTGGTGTCTGAGAGATATTTCTTGGTTATAATGTGTTTGGTGAGTTTTCTTTTTTCCTGGATCTAACTGTCCATTATTTCATCTCATGAACTCTTGGAACTTGATCAATGAAGGCATGGCTTTGAAATTGTTGACAAAATCTATGAAATGGGGAAGGGAAACTGTTCTGTATCCCAGTAAAGGTGTTGTTGCCCTTAATTTTTCTTTGATGGT
>JABCMJ010072474.1:0-10694 GCA_014822125.1 Arbutus unedo
TTATTAAAACAAAAATACGGGTAGGACTCACTAAATGGTGCAAATAGTTGTAAATCATTTACATAATTAAACATAAGAATGGCATATTAAACAAAAGGAAGAAAAATTTGACGAAAAATTGAAAGCAATTTTGATGGATTATAATATAATTTAGAGATATTTCAAAATAATTAACATATAATATTTTTTATTCAATATAAGTTTACTTGGCGAAGAAAAAAAGGTTATATACTTTTTGATAATATCAAAAGAACGAGTAGACTTTTTCAAAATATGCAAATATTTTTTGTCCGTAACATAAATATTTAGAAAAATGTCAATTAAAATAAAATCTAAAAATATTCACCAGAAAACTAAAGTATTTTTAGATTAATATATTATCATAAACAATTTTGACTATCATAAACCAAGACTTGTAATATACTACAAGAAGCATATCTGCATGCTTTTTTACTTTTACTAAAGACACATTAGAGACCCAAATTTTTCCAAGTAACAATTGAGCAAAAGGGGAAAATCATAAGTTTCTCACGTGACGGATACTATAAGTTCTTCTTTGGTCCTTTTACTCTTGCCGTGATGTTGGGCACATTTGTGAATCTCTTTCTTGCTCATTAAATTTGAGATGATCATTATTGTTGAATTCAGAATTTGAATATTAGCAATTTTTGTTAGAATTGTGTTTTAAATCTTGCTGTAATTAATTTAGAATTCCGTTTCCTATTGTAATTGATTGGGCTTAGAATTGTTTATGAAATCAAATTTGTGTTTGAATAGGTTTTAGGGATTTTTGAAGCAGTTTTGGAAGAATTCCCTTTGGAATCAGAAGACAAACTCAAGCGAGCTACCAATTTTTATAATTTTTTTTATAAATTCAAGCTGTGCGTCTAGGGCTTTGATCACCTCACCCATGTGACTTTCTTTAATATTAAGACGTAAAAAAAAATACAACTAACTCTGTATGTCCAATTCGACCTAATTTTTTCATTTGGAATTTTTTTGTCTTTGTTTATTTTTTTTATATTTTTCGACTTTGCCTCAAAAATTTTGTGAGGACCCGAAATTTTTTTGTTTTAAATTCATGTTTGGAACATTTGTTAATGAATTATATTGTCGTAAAATATTTTATTCGAGTTCGGATAAGTTAGAACTCAACCCGGGAGCCTTATTTTCGTTAACTTAGTGAGGTGAGAGCACTTTGGTCATTTGACCACCCCTTTTTATTTGGCCAAAAAATCAGATTTATAAGGGTTTGAGTTCATTTTTGTTTTAGAAACCTCAAGCTCCCTTCCTCTCTCTAAAATCTTCTCCCTTCTCTCTAAGAATTTTTGCCATCCAACCAACCAAACTCAAATTCCTTTGGAATATGGAGTCATCTACGCGAGTTTAACGCATATCCGGAGGAAAAAAAACTCTGAGATATTATTTGATATATAAGTGTTTCAGAAAAAAATTAGAAGTTAAATTGTTTCGGCATTTTCGAGGTGTCTCTTTCTCTCTCTTCTTTTTATAGAGAGATGAAATTGTTTAGGGAAAAAGTAAAAGTGTTTGGAAACAAACAAACGAACACAGAACTACGGTCAAACTTTTTTCTCAATATCATCATTACTAATGTAAAATCATACCTGCACAAGAGATTTTCATCTCCCGGTGGACAGCTTGAAAAAGATAAATATCAGCCTCCGTTCTTAAAAATCCTCGTCTGTGGCACAAAGTCGCTGCTCTTTCTGGTATGCACACATAGATAATACCAATTACATGAAGTCTCTCAAACGTGCAACCCTGAATCGCATGTGAAGAGATAAACAACGAATTTACAACACACATCATCACAGACGAGGTAATAGTGTTGCACAAAAGACTCTTCAAACTCTAATGTTAAAGCATCCAATTCAAAACTAATTGATATTAAGAACGAGGTAATAGTGTTGCACAAAAGACTCTCAAACTCTAATGTTAAAGCATCCAACTCAAAACTAATTGTTGATATTAAGTAAAGATAGAGGACATGCTAATTCATCAATGTAAGACAAACTCTTTTAACACATTTCCAATACTTTGTACAAAAAAACTTCTACTTCGAAAACCTCATTGAAAATAAATAAATCGACCTCAATGCATCTATTTTCACAAATCACAACTAATATTTCCACCACTGCAAACTACTAGAACCTCTTGAGAATGATTATCTAAACACACCATGACCTCTGCAAAGTGAAAAGATCAACTACGAAACACCGAGCTAACAAGAAAGTTGATAAAAAAAATTCAAAGCAACTCAATAACACAGCTTTCTGAGACTCTATGAAACGTCCGTAACTGATTGTTAATCTCCTCTTCCTCTTCCTTCTCCACATCTTCATATACTCTATTCCAAACTATCGTCATCCTCTCCAAAACAGTTGCATTCTTCAACAAAAACCTGAGAAAATCCATCTCTTCCTGGTTCCCATGGAAGTACTAAAGGCTAAACATTTTAATGCAGCAAAAACAGGAAGGTACTCTTTCCAACATCAAATCAACGAGATTGTCATGGATAATGAATGGGTCGAGGCACTAAACAACAAAAACCAAATTTGAAACTCCAATGAAACCAATTTGGTAAATGCCTTTGGATAGAAAACAAAAGAAATAATTTTGTTTCTAAGCAACGAAATAGATTGGAGACGTACCTCAGCAAAGTCGAGAAACTGTAACTTAGGTGTTTTCTCGAGCAAATCGATCATACATCCATAGACATCAAGCTCCAAATGGGTCATATTGTGAAATGTGGGAAGATGATCCACGAGATTTTTCACATAGATGAGATACTTGGCCCCACAAAAAAGCAAAAGAATAAAATGTTAGGATTGCAAAGGTTTTATTTTATTCATTTGTTTTTGGTATTTTATGCCTCGGAAACAAAAACAATTGAGCTCCAATTACTTAAACAACTCTGGTTTTTCTTATAGCAATATTGCAAAACAAGAGAAGCAAACATACCTCAAGCGCATCAGCGCATATACGTAACACTTTAACATATGGCAGTAAGCACTCCAATCACATGATGAGAAACGTCGTCTTGCTCTAACATATCTTCACATCGAAGGTCAATATATGCATCGACTAAGGAAGATAGATCACATAGATGGAAGTTAACGTCCAGATTACTTGTGAAATTCAGATAGATGAGATTTGGAGCATAAATTTTGACCACACAACTCAGTACATCCTTCCTCAATGTGTCACCCACATCTGCAATAGTCAATCTCTTCAGCGTTGGAATGGAAATGGTGAGAGTCTTTATATTCTTCCATCCACAAATTGGTTAAGGCCAACTCTTGAAGCACCGGACAACTAGAAAGTAGGTGTTGTGTCGATTCGTCTCAGAAAATGTGAGACAGGAAATCTCCAAGGCCTTGAGGCTTGAGAAATTAATACAACTAGGAGCTTTCAAAACACAATCCATAAATAATTTCAACACAAGTAGAGATTCACAAGTAAAAAGGCAACAAGGCAACAGAAAAAGTTTATTCACAGGTAACCACAGATCAAGCTCTTGAACATTATGTCCTATAGCAGCAGAGATCCAGGAATTAAGACGAGAAGAATTCACGGAATTAAGAATGTAGGCAAAGTCTTTTAATATCTGAAGAATCGTGAAGAAGGAGAACTCTCTCCACAAAATCCGAGAAACTCTGATGCACTGGACACTGATCTTTCTTTCTGCAAGTATAATTCCTTTTCCCATACCTGGAAGGCACATCAACCAAACCGATATCGGCAATCAAGGTCCATAAATATTGCCATCTTCTTGATAATACAGAAGTTTGCATGCAGTCTTTGGCCGAAAGGAAGGAGAAAATGTGAAGGAGAACATTGTCTGACAAGCTGCTGATTATGTCAATGCCCTCACCAAAAGTCTGTTCTTTAGAAAGCTTTTGGTTTTTGGAGGAAGTTAGCAAGACGGTATCATCCACTTTTTTGTCTTCTTTTCCGCTCACCACCTAATTAGAGAGAGATAAAAGTAATTAAACACAAGATATTATTCCAAGAGACGGATAATTTACAGAGCTGATGTTAAATAGCAGTTTATGAAGGGCAAGTTATGCATGTTCCTTGCAGTTTGAGCAAAGTTTCACTGTATTCCCCCAGTTTCAATTTCAACATTCGGATGCTAGACAAAGTGAACGCTATTACGTCAATGAATGCCAAACTGCAATTCTTTCTTGTTACGAAATTGGAAAATTTAACTAGCAGCACAGTTTCACGGAAGTTACATTGCAGGCAATCAGCGCTACTAAACCATGGATAGAGCAAAACAAACAAGGACAAAATAAACACAACATTTGGATTACTGATGCAGTGATATATAACCTGATGTATTAGTGATCCCACATGACTAATTCTGAGATGATTACTTATACTGTCAACAAAGAAATTTCATATCCCACGTTTTATAGGATTGGATCACCGAGCGTATACAATCGCGTAATCCTTCTACCTGCTGTAACACTAGAAATACGGTCCCGCTGCATTTGTAAGCTAATCGTGTCTACTCTGTTACAAAAATGAATGACAACTGGGAATTGGGAAAAGACAAATTTGTTAAAAAGGGAGGATGTGTGCTTGCTCGCTGTCACCGAAATCCTGGAGGGGGCCGTGACTCAGGAATCGCGGGCACGTAGCCTGTGATCCGAGGCCTGAGTTCTGCGGTCTAGTTTGGGTTGGTTTAGATGAGTGTTTGGGATTTGGGCGTAAAATCTCTAAATACAGGTTGAGTGTAGGCTTTGGCATGGGGAGAGAGAGAGAGTCTTGCCTGGTATGCCTCCGTGAAGCATGAATCGGCTCCAGATTTTCCGATGAGTCTGAAGCCTAGGGTTTTAGCATTTCAATTTTTTTTGGAACTCAGCACTTTGGGAGAGAACTCAGCACATTTGCGCTCCGAATCGTCTCTTTATATTCTGTTTCTTATACATTTGCAAATAAACCCCACCAAAAAAAGTCCCCGTAATTACTGTTTAACACATGAAATTGGGAAACTTATTTTATGGTTGTTTGTTATTTTTCATCGTTACTTTTGAACATTATATTTTGGTCATATTTTTTTTTAAAAATACCCAACTTATCTTGATTTTCAAATTAAGCAATTTCAGTACTAAATCCCTAAAAAAAGGATGCGCGTAGTGCGTTCCTTATCAGTTCATCCCTCCTACTGAATACCAAATTTATCATGTTTTGCCTTCTTATATGGGTTTTTCTTGAATTGTCAAGTTTCTTTCTATAGCATTTGGTTTTGAGATTCCAGATGGATTTACCTATTTGGTTATCATGGTATATATCATGGTAAATTTACAGATCATGGTAAATTTTTACAACTCTAAAATTTTATAATTTTTAGCGATGGTCAATTTGCAGATCATGGTAAATTTCACGCACGATAAACAGATATTATGGTAAATTTCACGTGATTGTCATATTATGGTAAAGAACGACGATTTGTAAATTATGATAAATTTTCAGATTATGATAAATTTCTACAACTCCAATTTTTTTTGTTCTTTTGCGATCGTCAAGGTTCAAAAGTACAGATCATGGTAAAATTTACAGACTCAAAACGGTTACTACAAAAATAAGAACAACAATCAAATATTATTCACTCACCAAGTAATCCGAAAAATCTTCAAAAAAATATTCTAAGTTTGACGATGAAATCTTCCTTCTAGCCCGCAGCAATGGGTTTTCGGTGAACAAGAACATAAAAGTGGATGGTCTATGTGATACATGATAATTATTAATATAAGAACAGAATATTTATGTAATTTTGTGCAAAAAAATCCGAAGATAGGATCAATAATCTAATAAATTGCTAATATTTCAATGATTTAATCTCAAGATTTCAGAGAAATCTGTAACATCAAAACTTACTATTAGTAATGTACCATTCCAGTGATTTGAGATTCCGACAAATATTCTCAATATTCGGTAAAAAATAATTATCATATGTGATTTCATATTTGAAACCTAATTTAGTGCTACGATTTTAAACCTACTATACCAGGAATTATATGTTCTTACTTAAAAAAATGATAAGAGGGTAAATTAACATTCAAAAATAATGGCAAAATGTCAAATCATGTAAAAATGAGATGAAAACATAACTTCAAAAAATGGATGAGATGAAAACTTACGCTGGAAGGATTAATAAGATCCTAATTTAAATTACCCTATGAAATTATATATTAACATCGATATGAAACTTATATTAAGATAAAAAAAATCTAAGCATGAGGGAAAGTTTAAGGAGAAAAGTGTAAAGAAAATTAACTATTGGAGAAATAGTTTCTTACATTGGATTTTACTTTCCTATTACATAGAGACGTATAAGAGACCTTGCACGAGATATTCGCCCGTAGGGTCTGATTTGCTTCCCGTAAAAAATAACCAGAATGCTAGCTAAGCTAAAGTCTTAGTTTCCTTGCAACAACATTCCCTACCTGTCCAAAGTCTAAGGTCGAAATTCTAATGTCAAAATTGGTATTTGACCAAAAAGAGGGCAATTACTTTTACTTTCATGAGAATAGTATTGCGATAGAAGATTTTATAAAATATAGTAACAAGTTCAGAATATCTAAAAGTACTATATGATATAAAATGGTAAGTACTTTTGTTTTTCTAAATATTGTATTGATTTTATGTCACCATGCTAAAGGTTTGGTGACATAAAATGCTAAGTTTCTGACATTGTTTCTTGTTTTATGTACTATTAGTATCCAGAAGTGTAAATTGAAGTTCAATTTTGCTCATCTGAACAAATTTTGTTCGCCCTCTACTTTATGAATCATTTTGAGATTTTATATTGATGAACGAAATTATCTATTTTATTCTGATTAATTTCTTCAGTTGTTACAAAAAAATTCAGCTTAATCGGATACGAGTAATCATTTTACCTAAAAATATAGTTAAGCTTTAAAAATTAAAAATTTCGAAATAAAAAAATTAAATTTTTAGGTCAAACACTTACTGATATCTGATTGAGTTTAATTTTTTCTCTGTGATAACTAAATAAGTGAATAAGAATAAATAGACGATTTTGTACATTGAAGTGAAATCAAAAGGTGCTCTCACACGACAAATAGTGAACAAAATTGAACTTTGTAAATTATGAAGAACAAATAAAGAATTTATTTTGGTCTCATCATTTTTTATTCGTTATAGATAGTTCTCACATAAGTGAGTTTAAGTGTAATCATTTAATTATCATAAACCTCTATTCTTAGTGCACACATTTGTAAAAGCCATATTTTAATCTCATAATAATCCATCTATAATTTAGTTTATAATTTATAAGCTATGATCTATCTATTATATATGCTTCATATTTACAAAGCATGTGTAGTTTAGTAGCAAGCTCTCCTTTTTCATACAAAAAACGGGGGTAAACATTGCCCTCGCCGGTTTAGATATCTTGAGAATAAACATTACCACCACAATCAATCTATAATCTATCTATTATATAATGCATCTATTTTCACAAATCACAACTAATATTTCCACCACTGCAAACTACTAGTCTCTTGAGAATGATTATCTCAACATACCATGATCCTCTGCAAAGCGATACCATTTTCAAACCATCATATAAGAAAATTTGTTAAATGTTGTGAGATGAGCTTGAAATAAACAAGGTACCCGATATCTTGAAACGATCAACAACAATGAGTTTTACTAGAAAGTTGATCAAAAAAATTCAAAGCAACTCAATAACACAACTTTCTAAGGCTCTAGGAAATGTCCTTAACCGATTGTCAATCTCCTCTTTCTTCTCTACATCTTCAAATGCTCCCATGTAGTTGCATTTTTCAACAAAAACCTGAGAAAATGCATCTCTTTATGCATCCCTCTCTGAAGTAAAAAAGCCTAAACTTTTTAACGCAACAGCAGGAAGGTATTCTTTCCAACATTAAATCAACGTGATGGTTATGGATAGTGGCTGGGTTGAAGCCCTAAACAATAAAAAACCAAATTTTAATCTCCAAAGAAACCATTTTTTTTTAAATGCCTAGGGATAGCAAACACATAAATAAATTCGCTTTCTAAGCAACAAAATAGATAGGAGATGTACCTCAGCAAAGTCGAGAAACTCTAGCTTAGGTATTTTTTCGAGCAAATCAATCATACATCCAGTTAAATCACAACAAAATTCTCCATCCAGCTCCAAATGGGTCATATTGTGAAATGTAGGAAGATGATCCATGAGATTTTCCACATGGGTCATAAACTTGGCACCACAAAAAGCAAAAGAATAAACCAGTTAGGATTGTGAAGGTCTGTTTTTGTTCTTTTAGTTTATGCATTTTATGCGTGGGAAACAAAAACAATCAAGCTGCAATTACATGAACAACTCCGATTTTTCTTATAGCAATATTGCAGAATAAGAGAAGCAAACATACCTGAAGGGTAGCATACGATATACTTAGATGTTTAACTTTGCAGATGGCCGTAAACACTCCAATCAAACGAGGAGAAATCTCTTCCTCTGGCATAATTCCATTTGGAAGGTCAATATATGCATTGACTAAGGAAGATAGGTCACATAGATAGAATTGAGCTTCCAGATTACTTGTGAAACTCAGGTAGATGAGATTTGGAGAATAAATTTTGACCACACAACTGTGTATATCATCCCAAAATTGGTCAGCTTCAATAGTCAATTTCTTTAGCATTGGAATGGAAATGGTGAGAGTCTTTATATTCTTCCAATCACAATTGGTTAAGGTCAACTCTTGAAGAACCGGACAACTAGAAAGTAGGTGTTGTGTTGATTCGTCATCAGAAAATGTAAGAGCGTCAAACACCAAGGTCTTGAGGCTTGAGAAGTTAATGCAACTAGGAGCTTTCAAAGTAAAATCCATAAATAACTTCAACACAAGTAGAGATTCACAAGTAAAAAGGCAACAAGGCAACAGAATGCGTGTTTTCACAGATAAGGATAGATCAAGATCTTGAACATTGTGTCTTACAGCAGCAAAGATCCATGAATTAAGACGAGAAGAATCCACAGGTTCAAGAGTCTGTATATGTAGTCTTTTAATATCTGAAAAATCGTGAATAAGGAGAACTCTATCCACCAAATCCGAGAACCTCTGACGCATTGGACACTGATATTTCTTTCTGTCAGTATAACTCCCTTTGCCATCCCAATAAGAAATATCAACCAAATAGATGTCAGCAATAGAGGTCCACAAATATTGCCATCTTCTTGATAAAATAGAAGTTCGAATAGAGTCTTTGGTCGAAAGGAAGGAGAAAATATGGAGGAGAACATTGCCTGACAAGCTGCTGATTATGTCAACGGCCTCTCTAAAAGTCTGTTCTTTAGAAAGCTGTCGGTTTTTGGAGGAAGGTAGCAAAATGGTATCATCCATATTTTGTTTTCCTTTTCACTCACCACCTAATTAAAAGGATTTAAAAGTCATTAACCACAAGATATGATTCCAAGAGATGGAAAATTTAGAGAGCTGACGTTAAATAGCAGTTTGCAAAGATCAAAAAGGTCAAATAAAAAATTACATGATTTTATGAAGTATAACTTATGCATGTTCCTTGAAGTTTGAGCAAGGAACATACACAAATTACATGATTTTCACTGTATTCCCATAGTTTGAATTTCAACATTCTGATGCAAGACAAAGGTGAATTCTGTTATGTCCATGAATGCCGAACTGCAAGTCTTTCCTGCTACGAAAATGGAAAATTTACCTAGCAGCACAATTTCATGGAAGTGACATTGCAGGAAATCAACACCACTAAATGCAAGAATAGAGAAAAAAAAAACAAGAAGAAAACAAACACATTTAGATTACTCATGCATGGATATATAACCTGATGTACTAGTGATCCCACATGACTAATTCTGGGAGGACTATTAGTATTTTTTTTTTTTATAATTTTCAAAATTTATACCTAGGTCCTAAATTATCCCACGTTTTGTAAGACTGGATGACCAATGGTATGTAATCTGGCAATCCTTCTACCAGTTGTAACACTAGAAATACGGTTCCACTGAATTTGTAAGCCTATCATAGGTCTAATCTGTTAGAAAAATGAATGACAAATGGGAATGGGGAAAAGCCAAATTTGTTAAAAAGGGAGGACGTTTGCGCACTCGCCGTCACGGACTCACCGAACGCCTGGAAAGTGTTGGGACTCAAGATTGTGGGCCTGTGGTCCAAGGACTGAGTTCTGTGGTCTGGTTTATATCTGTGTGTGGGCTTTGGGGTCAAAATCCCTAAATAACAAATTGAGTGTGGGTATGGTTGGGCCTTAATTCTAATGGGCTTGATATGAATGGGCCAAGGAATTTGGAATTGGACTTGGGAGTTTTGGTTTAGCCCATGTTGGATCTACAAATGGGCTTCACCAGTTGCGTGATTTCTGCAAGCTGGTGTCTCCCAACGGCATGGATATTTTAATATCCACCGAAAGTGGATGGAACTCCTACTAATTCCTCTTCAATTTTGCCTTTCCAACAGCGGGTTTTGTACCCTCCATTTTGCCTAAAAATGGAACGTAGTTCCTCTTGGTTTAAGTATTCCAAACAACAGAAGCACTCTGAGTCTCTTCATCTCATCTCTTCTCCTACGTTCTCTGATTTCTCAAAGTTATTTGTGTGAGAGAGTTCAAACACTGGTTCAATTTGGCAAAGGGGCTTC
>JABCMJ010072484.1:0-14103 GCA_014822125.1 Arbutus unedo
GCATATTTCTAACCCGCAATTTAATTGTGTTTTTTTGGGTAGACGGCTGACCAACATTTGCAAAAGTTGGCCAACCAACTTCAGCAGAAGAATGAAAAGTACAACCCCACAACAACAGCTCCTCCGTCCTCTCCCACCGGCTCACCCTTGCTCAACCTATTCTCTAACAAGCGCAAGCAATCCTCTGACCACCGCAGGCGGACGCCATTGCCGCCACCGTCGCCAGGCACTTTATACCGTTCCATGGCACAGGCACCCAAATCAGATGTGGTTCAACTTCACCTCCACAGCCAAACAGGGTACATTCAAATCCAAAACCACGAGGAGCTTGACCCAGCAGACTCTAGGAGTGGGTCGGTTTCACTCCATGAATCAGATACCAGTGTCAATAGCCGAAACGGTGCCAAGCTCGGGTTATCCAAAGGATTCCATTGAAGAATTGTAGAATATGAAAAAGGAAAAAAAATAAACATATATTTTAGTTTTCCATTGTATCCCAATTACCGAATTTCACTTGTTTCTTTTTTTCTTTGTAAATGTAATTTATTATCCCACAATTTTGAATCAAGCTTCTCTAGAATCAACTGGACCCGAGGCACACGGGAAAGAATGATTGAAAAGTCTCGAGTAGAAGAAGTAGAAATCTCAAAAGCCAAATTTAACTTACCAACAAACTAGACAACACAATTCAATTAATAATTGAGATAAATTTTACCAATCTTGCCATTCCAAAGTCCTTTCTATTTACGACACCATTGAAGTAGTACACCGAACATTGGAGCTTGAGGAAGTTTTTTGTATTGGTTTTCCCCTTGTTGCACGGAGGTGTTTTTCTCTCTTCTTGAGAGTCTTTCATTACACAATTCCCTCTCTGTGTTTCTCTCTACCCGAATCCTACACACTTTTCTCCCCTCACTCACTTGTCATGGAGAGATGCAAATGACACTAAAATTGGGACACTAGTTTGATAGTTGATGAGAGCGATAAAAAGGCAAATGAAGTGCAAAAAAGAGAACTCAATATATTTAGAGTCAGTAATTCTATGAGCCAGACCATGACTCTTAAAGAGGCTAATGGAAATGCTGTTATAGGGTACAAGAATGTTCCTATTCACAATCACACTTGGGGTAGTTTTTCTTCTTGGCGTGACTTGCATTCAACTTGGTTAATCCACGTTTTGCTTTTTAAGTCCACACACACACACAGAGGGCTGCATCTAGAGAATGGAGCCAAGCCACCTTTGATTTCCATGTGAGGAGATCTTCAAAACTTATTCCATTGAATAATATTTCCACGCAAGAGGGTAGAAGATACACCTATCCAATCAACCGAAACTTTTCTGACCCATTGTTAATTGAAGAAAACCATATTTATTAATGTATTTGTTTAGTAGCAGAGATGCAGTTTAACCTCTCGGTTTCATGATAAGTACCCACATGGCGATTAATAAAAGCAATTCACAATTCAAAAACACACAGATTAATCTGCTCTATCATCTATCGAAACATAAAAACAAACATGGTCTTACGGATTGTTTCTTCTTCTTTTTTCGGAGATTAATCCTCTCTCTCTCTCTCTCTCTCTCTCTCTCTCAACCTTTTACCAATTTACATGTAAATCTGTACTCTGTTTTTGAACCAGTGTAAATATCTACTCTAGATACAGAGTCAAAGGCAGTACACACTGTAAACTAACGGACAACATAAACTCCGTTACTGTTACCGTCACATTTGCTGTTATCTGAAGGCTCGGAGCAACTGATTGAAGGCTCGAGTTATGGTCCGGATGAAGCACCGGAGAAAGGAAGCGATTGGGCTCTTCAGGAGGCCGCGGGAGATTTTGGCCCAGAGGCCCTGGAGGAAGTGGTGACCGGAGGAGTCCGGCGAGCTGGACATCGGCCGGAGGTAGGCCCAGGCGGCTTGCTTGACGAGACGGTTGCGTATGGAGATCTGGTAGCTGCCACCGCCGGCGCCGGGGGAGACGGCGATGGGGGAGTTGACGGCGGTGGAGGGGAGGATGTCCCTGAGGGAGGTGTAGGAGAGTAAGGAGGGCTTGATGGAGATGAGCTCGAAGTCGACGGCTGGGAACGACTGGGAGGAGGATGAGGATGAAGATGTAGAGGCGGCGGAGGCGGTGGTGGGGAAGCTGGAGGCGTGTTTGGGCTTTGTTGGGAGGGTTAGTTTTTGGGGAACAACGACAGATGTTGCGAGGGAGTTGCTGCGGCGGAGTGGAACGGTGGGCGTCAATCCCAGGGTATCCATTGATTCGATTTCAGCAGAAATAACGCAGCTGTGACTTACCTCTTCTCTCTCTGGCTGCTCGTTTTTCGTTGATTTGGTTTGGTGGAGTTCATTATTGGCCTACGATATCATTGTCCCATCTTATTTGGTTTATTTGCAATTTTTTTTTTCCATTGAATATGTTAATTGTTAAATGTCACGTTTTTGGGTCCATAGGGCTGATTTTTTGGATTTTTTTTGTCAATTTTAAATTTATAGATTTTATTCGAAATCTCCTAATTTGCTTCGTCTTGAATAAGAGCAGTTGGAGTAATTTCTTTTCACTTTTTCGTTTTTTCGTCTTCTATGATTTTTTTTATTTTAAATATGGTCTTGTATTTTACTTTTTCGGTTCCTATATTAAAGATAACTAAGAAACCTAAAATAAAATCTAATTAATAATGTAGACATCCACAACTCTTATTGTGCTTTTTTTTATTTTCTACCACACTTTTTGAGATTAGTATCAAAATAAAATAAATTTCAATTAGAAAAATTAAGTGCATTCTCTGTATTTTCTGTTTTTTAGGGATTTTTTGTTATGTAAATTTGTGTAAGATATTTATTCATGGAACCAAGTTTGTTATGTATTTCAAAAGTCTTAATTAGTATTCAGTTGGTCAACATTAATTCCATTAGTTGTCACTAATTAATATTTGCAAATTAATTCTAATCAATTAGGAATACTTTGTAAATAATATCATCCATGTCAATTGAGATAAAAATAAATTATATTAATTAGGAGATGAGTGGAAAAATAATTTGAAGAGTAATAAAGACAAATAATTTAGAAAATTAATTTTTACACCCTCATTAGTTTCATGCACTCTTTTTTTCCCCTCATAATACAAAGTTACTAAATTAACTTTCTATTATATAATCTTTATTCCTCTTTTATTTAAATTATATACTATTCTTACAATTAACTAGAATTAAATAATCTTTATTTTTATCTTTGTTTAATTTTTTTTATTTATTATTTTTATAGTTTATTGGTTCATCTCAATGAAATAAACCTAAAAAGTATAAAATTATGTTCAAAAACTAAAAATAATTCACTAAAAATAAAAATAATTTTAAAAAAGCATTGTTTTGTGCTTATTTTAGTGCTTTTTATTTTTAGTTTTTGGATATTATTTTATATTTTTCTGAAATTCAAACGAACTAATAACTATTAAACAATTAATAGAAAATTAAAAATTAAAAAATTTTAATTAAGGACAAAAAAATTAATCAGATAATAATTTAATAATTATTACAGGCTAAATAAATCCAAAATAAAGAAAAAGTTTTAACAAAAATTACATGCAATCATTTGTTGTTCAACAATTTCACGAAATTTTAATTTTTTTAGAGCCTTTCTATTATTTATGATCTATTTAGTCTATAATAATTATTAATTTATTGTCCGATTATTTTTTTGTTCTTATTTGAAAAAATAATTTAATTTTTTGTTCTATATCAAATTATTGATGGTTGTTAGTTGATCTCGATAAGAAATTTTAAAAAAATAAAAGTAATGTCCAAAAACTTAAAAAAATTTAAAAAACACAAAAAATAAGCTCAAAACAGCATATTTTTAAACTTATTTTTTGTTTTTAGTAAAATACTTTTAATTTTTGAACATAATTTTATACTTTTTAAATTTCTTTCATCAAGACAAACTAAACAATCATAAAAAATAACGCAAAAATAACAAATACAAAAAAAATTAAATAAAAACAAAAATTAAAAATTATTTACTTTTAATTCATTATGAGGGTAGTACAGTAATTTAAAGGATTTAATATTCACACCTCTTTTTTATCTATTTGCACTCATTTTATGTCTCTATTATACAAAATTACTAAAATACCCTTCAATAGAAACAAAAGAAAGAGTGCAAATGGATAAAAAAAAGAGTGTGGATATCATTTCCCTAATTTAAATAGAAGAGAAGATTAAGAATTATTTAATAGATTGATATTTTAGTAATTTTGTATAATAAGGACCAAAGAAAGTGCATGAAACTAAAATGGGGGAATTGGGGAGGTTTTGCGCGCAGCACATAGTAACTTGTTATTCGCGCTAAAACAACGTCATTTTGGCACGTAAAATACTGATTGAAAATTATTTGGTCAGTATTTAACTGTTAGAACAATATTTTACAAGACAAGACAATATTATTTTAGCAAACAATATAAACTATTGTAAATTGCGCACATCAAACTACCCATGTCCAAATGGGTGAAAATCACTTTCCATAATTTACTAGTGTTTATACTCAAAATCCGTCGTCCGACAAGGGAAGAGCATGTGACGGTAATTGTTAGAATACTCATAAGGAAATACTATTTGTAGAAAGGATTTTGCTATTCGCAAGAAAGTTCGCAAGGAATCGCACAAGGATCACATGGTAAAAGTGGAAAAAAAAGAAAATTTTTCAAATAAAGAAAGACTCCATCATGTGATCCTTGTACAATTCCCTATAAACTTCTTTGCGAATAGTATTTCTCTTGTAGGAAATCTCTTACCGAACATCTCATCACTCGATCGGTGGTTCAGTCATTACAAATAGCAATAGCAAAACTGTTTCGATGTGACATTCTTTTAACCAAAATGCTAGGGGTATAGACCTTATCGTACAAATCTTTTCTCATTTTTTTTTTATAGACCTTATCATATTTACGTAATATTTCCATAAAAACAATATCTTCTTTTTTTTTTTGTTAGCAACTGTCAGGCCCTATAAAAAAAATAGGAATTGATTTTCACACTCTTTTTTAATCCCATGCACTTTTTTTATTTTTATTATTAAAAATTATTAAAATATCCTTCTATTATATAACATTTATTCTTCTTGTGTTTAAATTACTATACTACGTAACTATTCTTTATTTTTTGTTTTTATTTAATTTTTTTGTATTTATTATTTTTGCGTTATTTTTTATAGTTTATTATTTTGTCTCAACGAAAGAAATCTAAAAAATACAAAATTATGTTCAAAAGCCAAAAACATTCACTAAAAACTAAAAACATTTTTTAAAAAATTGTATTGAGCTTATTTTTGTATTTTTTTAATTTTTAAACATCATTTTATATTTTTCTGAAATCAAGATGAACTAATAACTATAAAAAAATTGATACAAAATAAAAAATTAAATTTAAATTTTTGTTGGAGCTTTTCTTTAATTTATTATCTATTTAGCATGTAGTAATTATTGATTTACTGTCTGATTGTTTTTTATTCTTATTTTAAAAAAAATTAATTTTTTGTTTTGTATCAATTTTTTATGGTTATTTGTTCGTCTTGACAAGAGATTTCAAAAAAATATAAAATGATGTCCACAATCTAAAAAATAAATTCAGAAAACACAAAAATAAGCTCAAAATATCTTTTTTTAGGCTTATTTTTATTTTTAGTGAATTATTTTCAACTTTTGAACATGTTTTTATACTTTTTAGATTTCTTTCGCTGAGACGAACAAATAAACCATAAAAAATATCGTAAAAATAACAAATACAAAAAATTAAATTAAGAAAAAAATAAAAATTATTTACTTTTAATTAATTGTAAAGGTAGTATAGTAATTTAAACACAAGAAAAAAATAAAGATTATTTAATAGAATGACATTTTAGTAATTTTGTATAATAAGGAAAAAAAAAGAGTGTATGAGGCTAAAAGGGGAGTGTAAAAATCACTTTCCAAAAAAATTAATGGATCTTATGAAACTATTAAATGATTATTTTTTGACATTGTTTGAATTTTTTTTATAATTTTTTATTTGCATTAATTTTTAAATAGTTATCAGTTCGTTTCGACACAAAATTTTAAAAAAATTAAAATAATGTTCAAAAATTAAAAACAATTAAAAAGACGAAAAAAGTCAAAACATGATATTTTGGATTGTTTTGACTTATTTTTTGTCTTTAATATATAAATTTAGCTTCTGAACATAATTTTATACTTTTTTAGGGGGTAAGTAGGACATGATTTTTAAACTTTTTAAATTTCTTTCATTAAGCGTATTAATATTTTTAATCCCAACTCAGGACGGTTGATACCGGAACATGAGGTTCGATAAGCCCGTCTGAAGTGTCTCAAAGTCGGTCTGGTATCAACAGTTGGACCAAAGGTCCATACTTGTACGTATCCAATCTACTACACGAGGGAGCACCATCAAATGCATTATTAGTTGTATTAGGTAGATTTTTTTTAATTTTGATATATATATTTTTTATTTCTCTCATTGAGACGAATGAGAAAACATAAATTTTAATATTCTCTACGTAATACAAGAAAATCTCATAATTCTCACCAATAAGTTCAAAAGATTTCATCCACAATCATTCATCTTATCAGAGTTCAAAATGTATTCCCTATCAAAAGGGCATATCTTGGCTCGATACATATATCTAATGAAAAACCAAAGTTAACCATTTACATCATTTAGTCTCGCAATAGGCATAGGATATGTAAAAGTTATTACACCTTTCAAAATGAGTTTACAAAATACAATATGAACTCTATCGAAGTAGCTCCCAAAATGATGTATCATCTCATCCACTTCAAGCATTCATACTAAACTTCTGTTGGATATCTGAAAATGATAGGGTAAGCTACACAGGCTAGTAGGAGCATCTACACTAATATTATGAACATATGAAAGGAATTGGTATGCTATACAACACTGTACAATAACATAAGTATGAACTCATACAAGATATTTCAAAATATGCATGCCTAATATACTCACGCATAGTGTTATCAACCTATCAATCATTTCATATGACCAACCCAAGATTTTCAGATTTCATTCTCAACATATCATCATCCATTCTTTTCGTAACACATACGATATTCTTACGCTAAGTCCTTCACACTAATCAACCCACATCACTCATTGATTTAAAGAGTGTCTCTCCAACTAGCACATCACCCGGCGGTGGTTAGATAATATCAAAGCTAACTAGCACATTTTTTAATGGAAGTTAGACAATATCAAAGGCTAACTAGCACATTTTCGAATGGAAGCTAAATAATCCATAACTTGCACATCTTTCGTCAGAGGCTAGCCATATTTCCATACATTTCTCATTTAGTTTCTTTCATTCATGCTTCACAATTCAATGTCCAATATTATACAAGATAAGTCTACAAGTCTCATGCAGTTCAGCAATTTACAAGAAAACAACACTCAACGATATTAACGCAATAATCCATTCCAGTAATAAAAGAAACGAGTAACTGAAGCATAGAATAGTAACCATGAACTAACAAGTCATAAGCCGACAAACTAACGTCACTTCCAAGCCAAATCCTCATAACACGTTTCATAATCAAAGTCGTTCCATTGGAACTCATCATGAACGTGTACATTAATCACGATGGACAAGGCATCTCAACATGTGGGGATATTAAATCACACTCTATCTCGAATCACATATAGCACAACATCTCACGGCGGGACAGATAACCATCCTCCTAAAGGGTAAGAGAACTGAACAAGGCATCTTACACACAAGGGCGATCAACCTACACTCTACCCCAACCCACTCATAGCACAATGATTACGGCAAGTCAAAGCCTATTATTCTTCCAAGGAACAAGAGAACTTCTCACGACACTAAGACATAGTGGATCACCTCTAGAAACGATAACGAGAAGCATAAACTCATAGAAGAAGAATCTCTCTCATGAATATCTCACAATCTGACTCAACCCACGGTCGACAATACGGTATCTCACAAGCAAAGTCTCGGTCTATGGGTTGGTAAACAATTTTCATACAAGAGATACAAGAATGATAGTAGTATCGACACGGGTTCATCTCACACCAAAGACATACTCCTCAACTCCACTTATCTCCTACCTAATGATACTATTACCAATACCGGGTAATTCCATTATTAGGGCACTTTCCACGACTTAATACAACTTTCACCTCTAACAAAAATGTTGTGAACTCTCATTTAATATTTTAAAAACGTCCATCTCATCAGTTGAAAACATGACGCAAATCTACTTTCGATATTTAACTACAAAAAAAATATAAGATTTTTCTTCAACAAAATACCATTGATTCTTATTTAAATCTCCAAAATGATTTTCATCTCATTTGTTAGAACACTGTCCATATCCGGCTCTCGAATCACCCTATCAATCCGCAAAATGTTATAGAATTCCTCCAATCTCCCAAAGTTCATCATACAATTCTCGAAACGTAGTTTATCTCCTAAATTCACGGAAACACGCCCTCACACCCTCACACCACAACTTAAACGCGGAAACATGGCGTAACGTACAAAACAATGGCCCAAAACCATAAATCTATCATCCTAGAATTCAAAACAAAAGTTCTAAATCAGGCATAGTCGTTCGAGCAAGTGATGGTCGCTCGAGCGACCTTCAAGGCAGTACAGGTTGCTAGTAAGTCGCCCTATCAATCGTTGGAGCGACTTGGATTTAAGGAAGGTTGCTGGAGCGACATCAAAGTCGTTAGAACGACTCTAGCGATCTCCAGAATCGCCAAACAGATCCCAGTTTGTCCAAAACAGATTTCATACACCAAATCATTAATCAAAACACAACATATATGCATAATAAGAGTGAAATTCGCCTACCTCAAGCGTCGGATCAAGATATAACACTCCATGTGAGAAACCCTAGTTTCCAACTTGAGCAAACCTCAAATCCACCTCCCCCGAGCCACGAATCCACAACCAAGTCTTCAATACCCTTCAAGCACAATGTAATCCCGCCATGTCTTGAAGGAATTCGAAAATGAATCAAAATCTCTAGTGATATTGTAGAGAGAAGGGAGAGGTAGTGTAGAGAGAGAAAGAGAAGAGATAAGATGAATTGGGTTTTGCTTTTCCCTCCCCAAAATCTGATTTTTAACCTCTCAATGTGATTTCCAAATATAGCTCAAAACTCTTGTACGCGTATGTAACAACATAACATCCCTGGGTCCAAGTCTCGCTACTAAAAGTTCCGAATCACTTAACATAAATCGAACACATATTTCGTCACATATTCCGAAATAATTATTTAAACCTAAAAATATTCCGGGTCCTTACATAGGGCCTGGCTGTTACTACCAAAAAACAATTAATGAGAAAAGCATTGAGATGTGAGGGAGACACCACGTGAGGGAGGGAGAGTGCCACATAGACAGTCGGTATAGATATGTATCATTGTGTCTCTATCCCTAGCATCCCTCTTCTTTTAAAGGAGAGGTAGTTATTTGTAGTTGAATGTCTCAGTACTCATAATAAGAAGAATTTCAAGGACCCAAAATATAATTTTGGGCACGCGTGCCAAGTACAAAAGAGAGGGTTTGAGAAAGAGGAATTACATGTCTTGCGCTTAAAACAATTTCGACCCCCACCACACGTGTGTGCGTGAAAGAAGTGTGAACGGGGCGGAGCAAGGTTTTGACTTAAAATGTGACGGAGTTTAAAAATGAGTTTAACGGCTGATACTTGCTCAAAATTTGGAGTCTCCACTTGACATTGAGTTCTAGTGTGACAAGTCACCCTTTAAAGTCATTTTCGAAGAATATGCTTTTAGAAAAATATTTTGACTTATTTGTCTTAAAAATGTGATTATGTTTGTAAATGACTCCTTTTAAGAGTCTGATCGACAAATCAGAGATGGGTTCGAGAGTTGACTATTACGATTTAGAAAGGTGTTAGACACCCAACATTTCTCTTTCTTTACTTAATTTTTTCACATTAATTTCTTTTACTTATCCTTTGTCAAGAGAAATAAATATCGAGTGACTAATGGAAAAAAATAAGAAATGGCGCGAGGGCACAACCTCGGCTTGAAGGATTTGCTTTAGATGATAAAATATCAAACCGAGCATTTGTTAAAACATGCAAATCGGCTGTTGCACGTCATGTTTCAGTCCTAAAATACAGAGTACTCAATTTGCCAGCGCAGGAAAGATCAAATTTAACAAATGCCTCATTTTGTTTTATGGAAATCATCATATTCATCTTTCTTGAAAATACAATATGTCATCCCGACCTAAACCAAATCAATTTGCATCACATTTTTATTCATTTCCTACTAAATACTTAATTCAAGAGTGTTCCGAAAAATTCAACGTTAATATGACGCAAATGCTATCGCTATCGAAATAATCATTCAAGAAAGTACAACACGCAAATTGACAGTATTTAATAATTGCGCGATGCACTTTTATTCCAAATGTTAAATACTCAATTCAACAATATTACTAGAATTTCAAGATTATTGAAAGTAAAATTAAGGAATAAGGACAACATGTGGAAGCATCGTATGACTGACTTTTGGCAAATTGCATATTGCATATTGCTCAAATTCATTATTCGCGAATATTCCTCCCGCTGAATATTTAATTCAACAACAGTCAAAATTACAAAATGACGTGAATATTATTTTTGTCGCGAAAAGTTAACGTGTAAGCACATCATATTATCATTTCAAAACACTGAATATTAATTTCAACAATGTTTACGAAACTCCAAAATTATTATGATTTTAGCTAGGTGATATAGACAGCGTTTGTTAGCAATCTCAGACGACTGTTGTACACATTACTTAGCTACGGAGTAACGCATTGTTTCTTGATTTTATGGAAAATGATAAAGTAAAAGCACGAGAAACAATAAAGTAAAAATTATGAGAAATAAAAAAAGAAAGTTACGAGAAAGAAATAAAATATAACGTAAAACAATAAAAATTATTAGAAATTAAATATAATGTAATCGATATAACAGAAATTCATGAGAATTAATATAAAAGGATTTCACAATAATCGATGAGACAAAATTATGAAGTTCGATATAATGGAAATTCATGAAAATCGATAAAATGAAATTTTATGAGAATTGAGAAAAATAAACTATTAAAAGTTAGAAGTTAGATTCTGTAAATATTGACACTGTCAAACGGTAATGTCGATAATGTAAATATCATTTTTGAGGAAATATATATAACGAAGACTAAGGACATGCGTGGTTGGTGTTGATAGGCTCGTGCGATATACCAATTTTATCTTGGAGTCTTCAGAATATAAAATTCAATTATGTTGAAATTACAAAAATGTGTGATAGCATAAGCCTGACTTGTGACTTCTCGTAATTTCGACTTCGAAAAGCTAACATCTGTATCCTTTTGCCAAAAACACGGATTATGTACACTGAACCTATTGAGTAGTCCATACCCCTGGCCTAGGCCAATTTTTTCAAGTGTGATATTTACATTGAAAACAAAAATAAAATTTCCGGAACAATATTTTAAACATTTAATGAATCAATTTGGTTCCATACAGTGGCATCTTTCATAACTTAATCGTATAAATCTAATAAAATAAATGAGATTTTTATCAACATTATTATAAGTATTTGGCATATATTGAATTACCTTGGTTAATATTTTGAATGATTGGATCAAATTATGAGTACACGTGTGACTTTTGGAACGAGAAGCACCCAGTAATTTTTTTCCCAAACCTTTTTTTCCCACGTGCATGGGTCTTTTCTATAACTGATCAATCAAGGAAAATTGGACATTACGTTTTGAACATAATCTATTAAACCTTCTAGATTCAATTGTTGCTTCCTCAAATTCCCCCAGAATGTTTTGTTTTCCCAACTGCCATGAATGCTAATCTATCCAAATTGTCCTATAAAAGCAAACCACACCTCACCTCCAATTCATATACTCCCTCTGTGAAGAAAGAGAGAGATGAAAGGTTTAGAAAGAGAGAGAGTCCAAGGCTGAGGCCATTTTTTCCACAAAGAGTGCTACAGTCTCAGAAAATTTTCTTCAAATTTAAAATCAATGGTTAAGATTCATTTGGTTTTAAAAGTCTATACACTTAAGTATGTCTAGTCAACTCATTTTGAATTATGAAAAACTTTCTTGGGAGCCTAGACTTTTCCTTTTTTCCAGCATTTCACCATCGTGGAGCCGTATCACACCAAATTCGCATATCAACGTTGGAATTTCTTACCTTCAATCATAGATCGTTTAATTTCATCTCTATAATTGTCTGTTTTAGAAACCGAGAGCCTCGACTTTGAGATATGCCGTCAGAGCGAATGATGGGTAGTCGATCAGTTTGAGAACCCGATTGAGATCCAGCTAGGGCTTTTGCCTCAGGTCTTGGCCCAAATGATGAAAACTTGTCCCGAACTCACTACACTCACACATGCATACACTTTTAAATCATTTTGATGTCCACAAATTCCCTTGAAAATTTGTGAGAGCAGGATTGCCAACTCGACCATATTATGTTATAATGATGTTATGCGGCTTAAATAAGTTTGTCGTGTTGTTGAGATTTTGAAAGAAGGTTGATGTTAATTATAGCGTAATTATGCTTTGTAGAAATATTGGTTACTTCAATGTATAACTAGACCTTTTATTTGAGGTCCGCTAAGCGAGAATAATTCCGACGCCGTTTCCTAGCTAGATGCGGTAGTTTCTGCACAGGCAGATCGCACCTGTTGCTTGGTGAATCAACATGTTCTAACACATGTTGTTTGGTGTGAGTATGTCTTTCATATTCGTTACATAAGCGCTCTTGGGTGGACCATCATTCGCCAGGTCTTTGAGTGCCCGTCATACCACATGGTTGGTACACTTTTTTTGAAAAATTATTGTTATTTAAACTTTGGGAAAACTAGAGTTATAAGTAAGGAACACATGTTTGAATGACAATTGGACACGAAAGCAGAGCATGTCGGGCGTACATTATAATAAAGGTTCATGAATAGTAACACCTAGGTGTACATTAACGAAAAAGTGTAAATCGGTTTTAGATGACCCGTCGTGGTAATGTTGTTATTATCTGGGCGTCGTCACATGTTTAGTTTGTTTGGGCGTTGTCCCATTTTTAAGGACCCCAACTAGGAGTAGTTGGAGACGGTTAATGGTGACTTCAAGGACGTCTACGACAGTAGCTCTGAATCCTAAGAGAGCGACGACCAGTGTCTTGGATATCATTGAACTGATAAAGAGAAAGCACCATGTTCGTAAAATTTAGATAGGGTAAGATAATTATTGACCTGAGTGAACGGTAGAATATATCTTCATTGCCAAGTCAGCATTCAATTCGAGTACTTAACTTCAAACTAGGAACCTTGAGTTGGTAAAGCCTGGTTAATATCAACTGAGTATTCAATCTAGTTTGAAAGGATAAGTTTGGATTCCCGAGGTGTTGAATCATAGAAACTGAATTACAAAGATTCATAATAGACCTTTGTGTTTAATTCCGCTGTCTATTACTCGGTTTATTTTTATTTACTCTGATCATTTATTTATCATATTATTTGTATCTTGGGTTTGTTTTTTTAATATTTGAATTTTCGTTGAGTTTTATTACTCGTGAAACAATTTCTCTGCTAGATGTAGAAAGAAAGAAGGAAGAGCAACCCGAGATGGAAGAGCTGGACTTTGAAGCTGAAAGTTATGACAATACCTGAATACCTTATTCTTAGTAGCTATGTTTTTAATTAATCAAATGAGATTAAAAAAATGTAACTAATGTTCCAAAAAAATCGAAGCATTATAGAATTACTTCCGTAGGGTCATAAAAAAATACCCCAAAAACTTTAGCCCATTGGGACCCTAACTCAGTAACTCTTATTTATCTTGTAGCTTTGTGTTTTTGTCATGTCAAAAAAGTACCCTCCAGTTATAAAAGTCTTCCTGAGCTGAGAACTACTGGGAACTCATAACGCGTGTCAATCTTAATCATTATATTTGATCCAACTATAACAACACCAACACACCAAACAAAGACTGCATATCTTGGGTTAGTTCCTGTATATTTTTCGCTTATTTTT
>JABCMJ010072499.1:0-10938 GCA_014822125.1 Arbutus unedo
ATGCTTTATATTAACTTGTAGTTGTCCCTGGAAAAATACATTATGCACCACTACATTTTACTTTATTGTCGTTTTGCACCCTTTACTTCTAATTTGAATATTTAAGCCTCACGCTTTATATTAACTTGTAGTTGTCCCTGGACGTAAATCACACGCAGTAACCTTTTTCAAAAATAATTCTTTATACATTTGTAATTTTACTCTACTCACCTCAAACATTATAGGTAAGTATTTGAGCGGGGTTAAAGTGGCAGTTGTTTGGTCTTGGTGGGTTTTGAAATTGATTGTAAATGATGATTAACGATGTAGGTGGAAAAAAAAACATAGAATGTGAATCTTGGTGACGGTATTGTATGGCGATTCGCTTTAGAAGTGCAAAAAAAATATATATATTCAATTTTGAAATCGATAATGGCTAGTGAAAAAAACTTCAACAAGATCTTAATGCTCATAAATTAAGAACCATCAAACTTTTAATGTCGCTATTGTACTTTGCACAATAATAAAATTAATATTTCTTTTAGAATTCGTTGAGAGGGTTTGAAAAAATAGTTAAACAAATAGGTTATAACCTTGAATTATGTCACACGTAATTCACATGAGCATTTTTCGTTAGCCATTCAGATTAAACTAAATCGTAAGGATTGCATGTGAAGGATGTAAAATGACACTAAAAATAAAATATAGGGATGCAAAGTATACTTTACCTTTTTCTGACGAATGTATTGCCAATGAGAAAAGATCATCTCATGGTTAAACCCTTCCACGTTTTTGATGTGAAACCAGTGATCAGATAATGATCCACCGATTGTTGGGCCTAATGGTTATTGGGCTATCACTATTCTGAAAGCTTAATGGGCCAACTGCCCAATAGAAATCCAATGATTGGCCTACATTGTTTTTAATTGCCAAGGGAAAGATTAAATAGCTAAATGTCACTCATACATAATTTCTATAAAGTCAAAATAAGTCCAAAATGATCTCACAGTCATAGTTTCAGCAGTTATATATATAATTTTGATGGTGTACTAGTACAATTACCTGATGAAATCCCGACATCATACCAATTTATTTGCCATTTTTATTTATCGTCCTTTCATCTTACGTTACTTGAGCAACGACCAAGAATATAAGGGTAGCGCAATTGGAGAAATACTATGAAAAACCTGAATTCGGTAGGAAAAAAAGATAAATTAGAGGTCACAATTGCAAGATTTGTATTTAGTTAATTGAAAAAAGGGTAAATTGCACTAACATCCCTTGATGTTACTGACAATTTCAAGGACATTTCCTACAATTCCTACAATTGTCAGTAACACAAATTGAAGAATGTGAGGGAGTTATTTACTTGAAATGGCTAATTGAAGCTTCACGAAGCTCCATCTTGAAACCTAGTTGTGATTTTTGGAGAAACAGTTGGACTCTAACAGATCACAGTTGCTCTTTGTATGTTAAAATTGCACTGAAATTTCTCAGTCAGATCGATCACACTATTTTCCTGGCCGGTCAAAATCACCCTCTGTGCTTTATATTTGTGTTGTAAACCTCCACCATAACTGATCACAATCACCTTCTGACCAGTCAACCTTTCCTATTGAATTTTACTTCCAAACCACATCAACATGTCACCCTTCACCACATAACCGATCAAACCTGGTGTCACGACGCATCCCAATGTAAGGCGAATCAGTGACCGGCCAATGAGTTTAACTCACTAAGGCATCCAACAAATTGAATTTAGAAATTTTCACCTGTCCACCACTCATAAACCTTAAAAGTTCTCAGAGTTTGTAGAAGCATAATAAAATATACTAGAGTTATGCGTGCAAATAAATACCAATACAAGTAAGTATAGATATTGTACCCACAAATTGGTACCCTAGCCACCAGACCCAACTTGCTTGTTAATCAAATCAGCATCTCCCATGTATAATAATGACATGTACCACATCGGTCATCACGTCATCTACTATCACCTAAAATGTTACATTATGACATTCTTAAACATAAAGCTACTGTGAAGTCATGTTATGCCAACCTTACAAATTCGCCATGAATTAGCCTTATTTTCGTAAATGAAAATGATTTGTAGTATTGTACCCAAGCTACTCAAAACAACATGCTTCTAACATACATAATTTGGTCCAAGGACTGTATGTGAAGATAAATGTTAACACATTTCTCAGTTTTCATGATAAAAAGATCATTCTCATTTTGAAAATCATATGAACATTCATACACTAATATTCAACATAAAAGGGTGTGTTATAACGTGTGTAGGGAGCTACCCTCATTTAATTCAATAATTGGCATGACGTCATTCTGTACCACATTGGCCGTGGTCCCATTTTTATCCCAAACCTCCACTTTTCTCATCCCTTGTGATCAAGGAATTGCCGTTTTAACGAGATGTCATCTTACGTTCGTGTTTCATGATTTAAAATCTTTACATATCAATCCACGGCTTATATGATAATCAAGTGTTTCGTAGTTCAAAGATGACTTAAGGATGGCATCTCAACATTCACATCTTAATATCAAAATACTGTCTTTTATCGAAACATAGCTCATTCTTTAAACATGTTCTCCAAAATTCAAGTAAAATTAGCGTAACAAGACTTCTCTTGAAATGTGTTTCATAATTCGGTCATCCACAACCTCTAATTATCTCCATTCGGTTCCTACATCTAGTTAAAGGAAATGCTGCATTTCAAACTCCCATTCTTAACATTCATCTTAAGTCCAAACCACCCACCTATGGTATAGTCTCACATGCCTTGTAACTTGGATGTTTGCATTCGACACGTCAAAGGTATGGCCAAAATAGCCTATCATTAGGCATCACCAAATAGATCGAGACTTAACAAGGTCGTAGTTAGTCTTCTAATGATCTAATTTCAATGTGAAATGGTTTGGGTGATCATGAGGTTGAATCGAAAGTTTCAGGATTCAAAATTATCAAAGTGAGGATCTTGACAGATTTTCAAAAATTTACATCGACAGAAGTTAGTTCGGAAACCATATTAAATCATGTCCAATGTTCACCAAATTCAACAAGATGGTCGTTTAGGATGTTGGGAACATTTGCTATGAAGAAAAGCTTAGAATGGCCTCTAAGTGGGGGTAAAAATGCAATGGAACAGAGTTGTTCCAAAACTAACAAAGTTTACAAAAAATAACTTTCTATGAATCTAAATGTTGAAGTTGAGTGATTCAATTTAGAAATGTTAGACAACACATACATGAAGGTATGTGCCAAAAATCAACAGTGGATAACACCGCTAGAGGTCGGGGAAAGCTTTCAAAGTTGGAAGAAAATCTGCCAGTCTGACCAGTAGATCGGTTAAGGGTGTGGCTAACAAGTCAAGAGGGGTAACGAGTTAAACATGGATCTTGACTGGTCAAGAATGGTTCTAGAGCAAAATATAGACCTTCCTTTCTCAAATTTTGAGTTTTAATCTTTCATGGATGAACACTAAACCTCCAAATCAACCCGAAAATTCAACAATATCTCTTCTAATAACCACCTAATATCTTTCTAAGATCAATACAAAAGCCTTTGCTTGGAATAAGATAATCATAAAGGTTCCAACTCTTACCTTGACAACTCAAAGACAAAACTAGAGGTTTGAATATAAAGAACAATTTGAACAAGTTGGTCCTTCTCCTTCTCTCTCTCTCTCTCTCTCTCTCTCTCTCGAAATTTTGAAACTCTAAAACGTAGAATAACGAATAGGAGGAGCTTACATGGTTTTAACAGGTTTGGGAAGGGGCAAGTAGGAGGTGAAAGCTTATGCTTCTTGGCGTAGGCATATAAAAGCTTGTTTGATGACTAAAGCCAAGCAGGTTACACACTCCCATGGAAAATTATTGAATGTTCTTCACCCAATGGTCTCATCTTACGACTTATTTTCGTAAATCACATTATACTTCCATATCATCCGATCAAGTCCCAAAAACCATACCACATACTTAACATATTTCCGAAATCAATTATGGATTTCTTATCGAAATTCAAATTCTCCCTAAATTAGCCATTAATAATTTTAACATTATCATTGCTCGTTCGATTTGTGAGTCGTGGTCTCACACCTGGCTATAGTCCAAAACACAAACTCACATCCTGACTGATCAACCATACATCCTAGCTGGTCAAACTTACCCTCTGGGAGGTCTAGATTGTTACGCCCTGACCGGTCACTCTTTCACTCTAACCGATCAACGGTCAACACTGTTGTAATCTATTTGATCATCCCTGGTCGGTCAAGGCTCTACCCCTAACTGGTCACAAGAATGCATTGTTTGTATTTCTTCTTATTTCAAAGCATGAACTTTGAACCTATCAACTTAGGAACTTAAACCATTATTGAATTCCTTGAGTATGTCCTTCAAGGTCCCTTATGTAAAGTGTGACATTCATGGCTTTGATAATCCCTCTCCCCATATGCATAACTACCCGTTTTAATCTATAACTTTGTATGCTTATTTAATTTCCATTACATGAATCATATTATCATTTGATATCGATTATTGATGAAATACCTCATTGGAACATTTGGTCAGGAGAAAACACTTGGGTCTAATGGACATTAGGCTGACATTGAACCTAGTGCCCTGGGAAAACCTTTTGAACAAAACTTGAATTTTCAAAAAATCACGGACACATGCGATTTGATAAATGATTTTACTTCCTTGGGAGTTGTGCTTAGAATGTCTTTAGTTGTGATATGGCCAAACTATGACTGCTTCCATTAGGTGTCTTCAGCTGAATTGCGTCTTGAGCTAAGTTGTATCGTGAGCCGTATCATGCATTAAACCAAGCTATGTCGTAAGTCGGGTTATATTTATAAGTCATGCTATGTTCTTTTAAATAAAATCTAGTGTGGCAGAAAAGAAGTAGGGATGTTGGACACGACGTACCAGAAACATAATGGCCAAGAGCATAATGGTTAAGAACATGTCGTATGGGAGCCAATGTTAGAAACACTGATGGTTAAAAACACGGTTTAGCATAGAGGTCGAAACCATATCAAAAGGGAACATCATAACACTGAATTAAAGGTTTCTACTTATGAGCAAGCTCATGTCGACTCAAAATTGGGAGTTAAAATGGATTTGACACATATGAAATTGTCAAAAACTTGTTTTGGGGATTCTAGAACTGGAATTAGACGTTGACATTGGAGAATTATTACCTATATTATACTCTAATTTATTTTTTGCACTTATTTGTTTATTGCTTCCTGTATTTATTACTTGCTCATTTCATGATTATGCATAACTCTAATCTGTTGTATAAATTAGAAAGTACGGGTAGAAATTATTTATTGAGCTTTATCGTTCATGGTATAAATTTTCCTGCCCCATGCTTTTCATGTTAGGTTCCGAGGATCACGTTGAAATGGGATCACAAAGCTATTCTCTTCTTCAGCTTTTACTGTTGGCACATTCATTGGTTGAGGAAACTATGTACTAGAGCTTTCTCCTTTGCACCATTCCCACATCTAACATTATTTATATGGACATGCGTAGTGAAGCTTTCCTTTGGTCTTCTCGTTATTTGTGACTTGTAGAATGATATTTATCCCACACTGACATACTTTGTTCCCAACCCTAAAGACACTTCTAGTACTAAAAGTTGACATGTCCATAGCTAGAAAAAAAATTATATCGATAAATAAAAAAATCAACCAATGCATTCAGAGAAAAAAAATAAAGGGAGAGAGTTTCCATACCTTAAGGTGAGGAGGGAGGAGAGAGAGAGAGAAAGAGATGAGGGATTTGTGTGTTTTGAGAGAGGAGAGAGTTATTCGAGGATTGTCTCCCCTTTTTATAGACATTAAGGAAAATTGAGAGGGCATTTCCTGGTGACATCATCGAGTTTCTGATCTCTAAATTTCCCTTCAACTTGGAGCAAAAAACATTAAGTTACAAGAAAGAATAAACAGCTACCAACTAACCAACTCTCCCAAATCTCACAAAGGAGGGAAAAGTTTGTTGAGTTTACAAGGCAGTTTATAAAAATCATCACTTCTCACATCTCTATTATAACACATGAACTTCTCCCACCAATGCGATCCGCTATCTTTTCCACCCACATCGTCCTCGCGAACAAGGCTGCGATCCAATATCACAGCAACTAAAACAGCCACCATGGCGTGGGACGTAAACATGACCGTTACTATGTCATTAAACTGCAGTTTCATTTGAACAAATAAATCAAGATTTGAAATGCCAGCAAATAGTTAAAACAGGAATTGATCGGGTTTTTTTTTCAAGACAAATTTACCCATCTCGAGTGCGTGTGAACAGGACTGGTTCCTGATCTTAGTTGATGCTCCCTGAAGTATTGTGGTACTGAGAGTCCAAGGAAGAAAGAGAAGCCTAATATGAATTTAGTTCTGAAGCTATTCAAATTGCAATACTGGAGAAGGCCAAGACCCACGGAAGCTGTGTAAAACACATGTATATGTTTTGTGAGTAGGTAAGCAGTTTGTTTTGTTACTATCTATAGACATTGGCCAAAGGAAAGAAGATACTTACATACGTAGCCGAAGAAGAAACAGTATAAAGCTGCTATAATTGGCAGAGGTATCGATGCGAAAAATGCCCCAAATTTTCCTGTTTGGTCATATCAAGTACTTGTTCATGAGAACTTATTCACATCTTCTAAATCGTACCAAGAAAATCTAAAGATCAATCGAACAACCTTTTGGATTGTGAGAAAAGGGAGACAAAACAAAGGATCGTGGTTTCTCACCACATCTCTCTGAAAGTGATGAGTTTTAGTGAGAAACACATAATAGACCAATTAAATATTCATCGTTTTCCATCTCTTTTGGTCATCTAAATAAGTGAAACCTTCTCATTTCTTTTGTTTTCTCACCCTTTCTCCCCTTGAAGGTGTTGTAAATCTAGCACAACTGCTAATAACAAGTAAACCACTGCCCTCGGATGATTTTATGATTCAGAACAGCTAACGTTAAATTACCGTCGTTTGCAAGAAAATAGAGAAACAAAAAAAAATTATACTAGTAGGAGGAAAATGGGAAGGAATGAGCAAACCTAGTAAAGAGAAGAAAATCATAAATCCAGTAGATAGTTGAACGACTCTTCTACTTCCTACTCTTGTCATTGCCAATAAACCAGCATTCTCACTGCACATATAACATACCAGAAAAGAAATTGCATTCCTCAGACATATAATCGTGTTCAGATCCAATGAAAATATGCCTCAAAATCCAACTATAATCATACAAACATGTTACGGGTTTGAAAATAACTATAAGTTCGAGTGTATTACACTGATGCAGTAGAACCAGTCACGGTACCAAATATACCAGATAACAAAGTCCCAAATCCCTGAAACAAACAGATTGCTCGTGTGAAGCTATGGGAACTAGTTTTGTAGATACAGCGTGGTATACTCTATAGTAATTTATCTCTTATCAATTGGAAAAACGTACGGAAAAAAAATTACTATTTCAAGTCATTACCAGCCAACCAACTCCGCGGCTGAGAACAGAAGCTGGAACTGGTGTGGCACTCCCATATCTTGCTGTTGCAAGAAATGTGCCAGTAGACTGCAGATGACAAACAAAGACATAATATCTAGTTTTACAAATATATCAAGTCTCGTGATTATGAACAGAAATCAGGAGAACAAAGGTGACATAATCGAATCTATCTAATTACAGAGGAATCCTGGAAAATTTTGGCAAGGAGCAAACCTCAACAGAAGCAACAAGAGAAGCAGCCATCATTGCGAAAGCTTCACCGGCATTGAAAGTAGGTCTCCCCCATTGGAATGGATAAGGAATATATAACCTGAGTATGTAGCAGTTTTACAGAAACATAATTAGAAACTGTTATGAGTCCAGCGTGATCAGTGCGACAACTAGCCTGAATGGCTGAAGATGCGTTATGGTATGCACCACTTGAAGTCAGAATTTGTGCATAACCCCATACAAATGCAACCGAGAACAGAAGTGCAAATCGATCACACACCCGCCTCTTCGTTTTTCTCTTCACATAATGAGGAAGATACTGCAAAAGCATTACACATTTTTCCATTTAATACGGAACCTCAATCGTTTTCCTTCAGAGAGATACGTTTAAGAAGAAAAACCATGAATCTTCCTCAAATGCATAATTGAGCAGTTGATAAACCACAATTACTTGCCTGTGAGAGGATAACCATTAGTACTAGCTCTGGAAGCCCAATTTCGACACACTTTGCCAGCTACAAGGAAAAAAATAGAGAAGGAAAAAGAGTTCGATAGCAAACTTTGTTTTTGGAAATATCAGAAGCTACCAATTCTGCTTTGTAAAAGCACAAATCATGCCAAAACAATTTTCCAGTTCCATGATATTATACTGAAGGATCCAGTCCTAATTGGGAAAAACCAGGACTAGAGAGAAAGCACATATTGAAGGATCAACTATTCTTACCATTGGAAAACCAAGATAATATAGCCCAAGTCCAGTAAAAGTCATGAGAGGAACCATCGAAAGAGGAGTCAGAAACCTAAAACAGATGAGAAAGAGATCCAAAATCAGAAGAAGAAAAAAAATCCCACGTCTGTCAAAAATGATCTGAATGAACCAAACGGTTTATTTGTTCATAGCCTATGCAAGAAAGCTGTAATTTAAACAACATTGACCTTACAACGTTTCTCCACACACCCAAGAAACAGATGAGCATCTGGAAACAAGCAGTAACAATAAGAGCACCCTGCATACCTCTCATTGTCCTTTCAAACTTCTGAAAATCACCCAAAAGCCCGAAGTTAGATAATGAAAGAAGTCTTAAGAGAATTTATGAGAAAAAAAATTAGAGAAAGGGAAGAGGACTACATGATGGGGGCAGTACTCTCCATAAGGCTCTGGTGATGAGAAATGATATCTTTTGGCATGTAGAATTGAAGTCATGGGGATAATATACGCATATGAACCACCGATTACTGAGGGAAGTCGGGTGCCAACTAAGGACTGTATTAGTGTGTTTAGTCCTGAAACAAAGAGTAAGGTTTGTATCACCTTAGCTTTCTCAACCTGTTACAACAGAAAAGACTCCATTAGATTGAGTCAGTAGACAAAATCATAGAGATGGAATGAGATAAAAGGAGAATCTATTGCTTACATTGCTGCCCCCCATTTGGTTTACAAACATACTTGGAATCAAGACAGTGGTACCTAGAGTCATTAGATAATGCTGGAACCCCAGGACAACAGCTTCCGCTGCATATGGGATTAAGAAGAGAAACTATTTATAACTCAAACTGTACTTGTTAATTAATAATATGTTGCACCGACATGGACATGTGACACGACAAAGATACGACACCGACACTTCAACATGCAAATCTCCAAAATTTGAAGGACACGACACATTGGGGACAAGCTTAAGAAAATATGTGTATATTTTATTGTACAAGTACAAAAAAAAAAATAAGCCTCTAATCAAAATCGAAATACTATTTATGGCGTTATTCAGTTTATTAGTACGTAATTCACATGTGCTTTTATGTTCAATCCGTCATCATCTATCACATGAAAAGAAGACCCTAGTGAGTAGAGGGTCCCGGGAAAATATGAGAACACTCGCGATTTACTTGTCAAAGTCAAACATGTATCAGGAGAGTGTCGGTATTCGTCAAGTGTCCGAGAATGGAAACTCCAGCGTAGTGTCTTTGCTACATAGATCAATATTTACATCTTGATTTTCCAGTAAACAAAAACACAAGAATAAAATGCTTAATTTCAATGATGCCCCAAAAAACTGGAGGAGGAAAAAAAACTCAAAACAAAATTCCAAATGAGTGTGATTCAGAATTGTTATTTATGGTTAATGATCAAAATGACAAAGAAAAAGGGGGAAATGAAGCAAGTATATGCAGGTGTTTAATTCAAACCACATTGTGCAACAATATGAGGTACAACAGAAGTTATATAGTGCAGAAAGAGTTGATGTGTGTGTGTGTGTGTGTGAGAGAGAGAGAGAGAGAAAGAGACGAACGCCATGAAGGAGGACTATTGATGCAATATTGGACTCCTGGGAGCTGCTCCATCACTGGATGTGGCGTTATCTCCTCCAACTTAACTCCACAATTGCAGCTGCCGCTGCCACCGCCATTGCCACAATTAGACATTCCTGGAGCTCAAATATGCTTTACAGGGAAATAAGAACCAAAAGGGTACTTGTGATTCTCTTGTCAATGCTGTGAGAAATATAAAAAATTCGAAATTTGGCAGTTACAGAATTAACTAATAACTATGTAGGATATGGCATTTAACAAATTGTTAATGATTTGTTGATATATATGCCAGAATATTGGCAGCGTATCAACCTGAATCTGCAGTTACAACTTTGTAACCATTAATATATAGCATAGATATATGCATTTCTTTTGTACCAACAAAACAGAGGTGTAGATTCTATTGCATCAAAATGAATCTCCATTTACAAAATATGATATATTTCCATGTACGCTGATAATATAGCCATGAGAAAAAATGTTGATTTGGCCTAACTTTCGAAAGAGATGATTTGTCTGCTGAAATAAGATTATGGTCCGACTAAAGTCTTTATGCTAAATGAATTTCGATCGAAATACATGTATTGTTGTTGGTTTTGAAATAAAATCAGCAATATGGCTGCAACCTCTCTCTCTCTCTCTCTCTCTCTCTCTCTCTCAGTTTTGCTTTCCTTTTTCCTTTCAATTTTTGTTCTCTTTTCCCAACACTTTTATCAGGTGTAACCCCCATGACACTTGCTCTCATTCATAGATAGAATAACAACGCCTATGATTCTCATTCAGTTCTTTGCCAACTCATACACCATCTCAACTTGGGTAAAATTGCTTCCTAATTAATGGTTTAGTAGAAGCCGTCAAAGTTTATTACACACAGACATATACTTACAATTTAATGTACATG
>JABCMJ010072585.1:0-10921 GCA_014822125.1 Arbutus unedo
GATTTTTTGTTTTTTTTGGCTATCAAAGCTCTGAATACTGAAGCGGTTTATGTCTGTGAATATATGGTTTATGTCTGTTTGTATTTGGCGTTTTGCTATAACCGCGACCAGAATTTTCAAATATCTCGAAGGTTTTTTCAGGCGAATGGTGTGGGGGATGTTATTAGATCAGTCATCAGTGGTTGTGTGATTGTGTTAGCAAATTCTCTTAAGCTATAGAGATTCATGTTTAGTAAAAGTGTTTTTCAAATAGCCAACGTTCTGAGTTCATGTGAGTTTAGCTTGTGAAGTATATTTCACGGAATCACGTGGTTCCGCAAGTGCCGCTAATTCTTTTACTCTATAAATGCAGCATTTGTTTACTTTCAACTCAATGGCATCTTCCGATGAAGAGGGTGAAATCCTCCCAGATTACATCACCAATTACTATCTTGTTGGTTACAAGGAAGAACCCATTTCATTTTCCACATTGCCACTTTGTTGGAGTGAGGAAGAGATCCCAGATGGGTTGAGTTCTCAGATATTTTTACGAGGAAGTGCAGATGGTGGGCTTCAACAAATCTATAAGAAGGTCATAGCATGGAAGTTTGAACTTTCCTATGTGCTGCCTGAGATTTACGTTCTTTCCAAAGACAAAACCTGGATAACGCTTCAAAAGCCTAGGAAGAGTTTTGAGAATGCAGTTAAGACAACATTGATCACAGTTCACTGCCTCCACTTCCTAAAAAGGAATCCAGAGGCAACTAAGAATGCTGTATGGAACCACCTGCTGAAAGCTTTCAGGTTTACGTGACTGTTAATCATTGTTATTTCTTCTCATGGTGGGTTTATTTGCACAAGTTAACTCACTTTCTTACTATTTAGCTCATATGAGATCAAGCCTTCTCAGAATGATCTTTTGGAACATATGCCATTGATTAACGAAGCTGCATCAAGGGACAAAGAAATAGCAAAATCTGAGGTTTGCTACTTGTTTATATTTCTTTATGGTTGAGGGAAATGGGCTTTCTTTCGTTCAGTTATTTATGAAAATTCGTCACAGACAAAATATTACTCTACGTTGTTCGGACGCAGGTGCAAGTATCGGATGCGGGTGCATATTTATGTCTCGGACACGTAAAGTTTAAAAATAAGTGATCAGTAGATATTGATCAAAATTTGGATACGGATGTGGGAATTCGTTAAATATGTAATTTTAAAGGTATTTTTATATGTGGACTTTGTCTCTTTCTTTTCCTTCTTCTTCTTCTTAGAAGGATTCGGTACGGATTTCACACCCACACCAATGTCATGTCGTGTCGACACGTGTGCTTCTCCCAAAACGGGGGATCCATGAACATAGATTTCATTGTGTTTGCAATTGTCCTTTGACTCACTTGATCCCCCAATATGGCAATAAGTAAACTTGCCAATGCCATGCATACTTTTTGACCAGGTTTATTACTTAATAAAAAATCAGGAGAAAATATCTGGTGTTGTTGATTGCAGAACTGTGATCATCTTCGATTTACTAAGCAGTATAGAAAGACAAGTCTCTGTTTTGTCTTCAGCTCTTGGGAAGGAACTAAGCAAAATGTTTGGTAACTTTAACATTCTGGATTTCTGGTAATGAGCCCAACAAATATGTTAGTGTGGGTACCAATCAGCACAGACAATTCACTTCTGAAGAGGTAGCGATGTTGTTTAGGACACCGTGTCAGTCATCAAAACTTGTGACACTCGTGGACAGTGTCCAAAACTCTTTCAAACTTGTCTTATTATGACTTTTTTTTATGGAACCGGAGACTCTTGGACATCTGGGGGTCACACTAACACATTTCCATCCTTGATACATACATAAAGTACATTAAATAGCAACCTCAAGTCCAATTTAACAGGAGATTCAGGTACAATAGTAACCACAACTCCAATTGAGCGAGTCCAAATATGTCATATTCTTTTAATTTTGACCTATAATGCATTCTTAGGCTATTCATTGAATAAAGTTTGACTTGTTGTCATGGATATAGAGATCCACTCTGTTGTTCTGCATGATTCTTTCGACTCGCTTTCTCCAGGAATTGAATTGCAATTGATTCAATTTTTTTTTTTGGGGGTAATTAAGTTCGATGAATTTGGTTCTACAATCTTTCACAAGCATCTATATAACCATGTGTCTTCTATGTTTTTGTTTTATTTGCTATCAGCAATTTATTGAATTGACATTTTGGACAGTATCTAGCCGCTCTTCTTCAGGGGATGACTGAGAAAAGGATAGGGTTGCATGAGGTCAGCACGGAATGACAATTTTCTATATTTTGTTTTGTTTCTTCCTTTGTTTCATGTTACTTTGCTTTGAGGAGGTTTTCTTGCTCTATTCAGCAGGACAATCAAACAAGAAAGAGATTGAAGTTTATAGTTGATACAGTAGATGACGACGACGACAACGATGATGACGAAGCTGATGGAAGTGTAATATTTGATTCTGTCTGTGCCCTTTGTGATAATGGTGGTGATATTTTGTGGTATGCACGTAACTCCTATTCCTTCAAACTGTTTATGCATGAGGATTGGAAGCTAAGAAAAAGTATGGGAATCTCCAATTGACCTTATTTTTTTTTAGCTCCTCAATTTGCCTTTTCTTTTGACAGTTTGATTCCTTATTAATGCGAGAATATCAGATCGCCCATCTCCTTTTGTGTAATATTCGGAATATTTCACTTGCGTATGAACAGAAATATTTTTTCCGCAACATCAAGATCTGGAAAATCCTTGCAATTTTGTCAAAAGAACTTGTGTTAATTTCAAATCACTTGTTTTCCATCATATTGGAATCTTCCCATGATTTTTTTTGAAGAAGGTCTTTGATTGGCTAGGCTCAAAGATCAAATTAGCAAACCATTTGTTTCATTCAGGGCATCCAAAGTCTAATTGGTCTGGTGGTCTTAGGGGTTCATGTCTTGGAAAGAGATGGTTGAGCTGAACTGCTGCAGCTCCTTCGTTGCCAAGGGAGGACAGTATCTGGAGGAGATCTTATATACTTTTGTGTTGCAGTAGTATCAGGGATGAGGTTACATCAGCATTAGGTATCATAGAAAGCCAAGGTTTCACTTATCAAAAAACACTAAAACTAGAGTTTGGACATCAAAATTGCAGATTCTATAATAAATAGTCTAGCTTAATTATCAGGAAGATGGGTAGTCGTGGGAACTACCTTGTTAGACTTGTCTCACATAGGTCATCTTTAGCTGCCCAAGCTTGGTCAATAGATCCCAAGGAAACTCTACCTATTGCCTCTTGGTTTCAGGTTGGATGCCTCCTTAAATCTAAATTGTGGACGAATTGGATTCTCTATTTTCAAGTTGGACATCTACATACTGCAGGTCCCAATGCACTAGAGCTCTAGTCAGCGTTTTCTCTCTTTTCGTAATGGTTGATATGGTTGGCTGAATGCACTTCCGATTCTGCCATCTCCATCATCCCTCCGCTTAATTTGGATGGTCATTATATTAGAAACCCAGGAGGTATTCGCATTCAAGGTTTTTCCATGATCATTCATTTGATCTTCTCTTGGTGAGCATGCTCTTGCATTTGCACACTTATTTATTATAGTATTTTTACTGGCTCCTAACTTTACTGATAGCCCTTACATTTCTGCACTTGAAAATGATTTTCAGTTCTTTCCTCATTCTTGAGTTCTTTAGTTGTTGCCTTGGTTATCTTGATTTTGTTGGTTTGGCTTCTGAGGAAATATGTCTTGCTTGTTGAATATCTCTTTCTTTCCTTCAGCAAGTGTTAATTTCTTCTGCAATGAAAAAGCTGTTTTGCTATACACACATCGTTTATGTTTCCATGAAGGTTTTCTTTAGTTCTGCGGCTGGCTTTGCATTTTCTTGTTAGTAATTTTTTTTCGCTAAGTTCTTGTTAGTAATTTACCACTCTGTCTGATTGTTGGTCTCACTAATGTAGTTTATGTTCCACATAATACAGTTGTGAAGGAAGGTGTATGAGATCCTTTCATGCAACAGTAGACGCTGGAGCTGATTGTGAATCTCTTGGCTACACTGATGCTCAAGTTGAAGTGCGAGCTTTATTTAGCTGTATTCCTTTGTAGTGTTCTTTCAACCATTGTTCGTTTGTGTCGATTTAATAGGGGTTTGCACCTTAAAGGTATATTTGGTTGCATGCAGGCAATTCAGAATTTCCTGTGCAAGAATTGTCAACACCAGCAGCATCAGTGCTTTGTTTGTGGCATGTTGGGCTCTTCCAATAATTCTTCAGTTGTGGAGGTACGAATCTTTGGGAAACTTAATGGCACACCATGCATAAGATGTATAGATTTTTGCTCATTGACACTTTTGTCTGACTATATCCTTCGGCCTGGATTTTAAGACTTTAGTTATAAGGTTCTTCAAAGCCATATTTTTTTCCATATAGACCCATAGGTGGAGGTGTTTGCCTTTGATATGCATCATTTTTAGGGTGCAGCAGTACGCCTGCTTGTAGCCTTTAAAAACCATGTAATGAGTTAAAGTAATTGCAAATGTCCTGCCTAATTTAGTTAGATATCAAGCCTTCATAGCGAAACCTCTAAAGACTTCTGAAAATAGAGAAATACAGAAACATACATAGCTCTGTCGTTCATGGCTCTTTTGTGTTCATCATCTCTGTATTGTAATTGGATTTCTTCCTCATAATTTATGTATAGACACTTATTGGTAATTTAGATTTTATACTAGAAAACAACCTGTACAAAGGAGCTACAGGGGCATACCCCTGGATTACAATGCATGATGAATCAAAACAAAACATCAATCCGGGGGACGTAAAACCCCTGGATACAGCTACAAACCAATCCCTGTTTTTCTCCTCCATCACTGCACTATTTTGGATGTAGATTTCATGTGGCTTTGACAATTAGACGTTGTGGGAACATTGCAACTTAAACTTAGTCTTGCCAGGTCTTCCCTTGTGTTTCTGCAACTTGTGGTCATTTTTATCATCCAAAATGTGTGGCGGAACTGCTTTACCAAGGGGATGAAATTCAGGCGAAGGAAGCCCAGAAGAAAATTGCTGCAGGAGAATCATTCATATGTCCTGCCCACAAATGTTTCATATGTAAGCAAGGAGAAGAAAAAATGGTCTATGACTTGCAATTTGCATTGTGTAGGCGGTGTCCAAAAGCATACCACCGGAAATGCTTACCCAGGTTGTCTCTAGTTTTCACATCTCTATCTCCCATTTATTCATCAAGGAGTATTTGAGTTTTCATTAGTGAGATGTCTATTCTAACAAGTTAGTTTCTTCTGTCAGGGATATTGCTTTTGAAGGTACACAATTCCTGCAGAGGGCTTGGGATGGTCTTTTGCCAAATCGTATATTGATATACTGCATGTAGGTTCATCCAGAGTGATCCTGTTAACTTCAATAACTTCTTCTTCATTTGTTAAGTACGAAATGAAAAACCAATTATGTTTCCACCAGGAACCACGATATCGTTCCAGGGCTTGGGACTCCAGAAAGAAATCATGTTGTATTTCCTGGTGTTGGTGGAAAGAAGCAAGGCAGAATAAAGTCGCTATCACTGAAAGAGGAGGAGGAGGCACGAAAGGCGGAAGTAAAGCTGCTTGCAGAAAATAGAAGTACATTTTCTGGAAGTGTAACAGAAAGAACTGCAGTAAAGATGAAAAAAAAGTTTGGGGAGTATCCTTCTTTTACATTTGGCGATTCTACCAAAAAACTTGGTCAAGGATTCTCTAGAGAAGGTGTTGGGTCAAAGTTTGCTGATGTCACCATGAAGTCTTTGAGGACAAACAATATTTCTGTCCAGACAAAAGTATGCAAGACGTTCAAAGCAGACAAAAGCCATTCATCCTTAGGAGATAATCATTCAGAGCCGAGTATTATGCCTTGTGTGGTTAATCCTAAGAAGCAGGATTTTCCTAGTTGTAAGACTAAGAACACAATAGGAGCCACGCCTGTGAAGGGGAAAGTAAGCAATACACTACCTCCAGTTGATACAGAAATGAAGAACCGGTATTGTTCTTGCATTGGTCCTGTGTTCAGACATGCAGCTTACTGCTTTCTTATGGATATAAAATCTTGAGCTAAATTTTGCAAGTTTAACTATGTGCTTTGAGCTCGTTGAATTAGGTTTGAATCTCATCTTCCTTTCTGCAGAATAATGGCGTTAGTGAATACTTCGACTGCTTCATTTAATTTGGAAGAATTCATAAAGGGAAAGAAAAGGCTATCTAGTAATGAATGCTCCTCAAGATATATGGTGGACAAAACCAGTACATGGGGAAGGGTGGAGGGTTCTGTGAAGGTACTCATTTTATTTGCTCATGACATGCTGCAAAATATGCCTTCATTTTCTTTTTTTGTTTCTACTATTATATATGATTCTCACTTGTCAAAAGAAATATTCTTCATGATTATCGTACATATTGCAGGCTGTTCGAGCTGCCTTAAAGAAGGTAGAAGAAGGGTGTAGTCTTGAGGATGCAAAAATTGTTTGCCAGCCAGAAATTCTCAAAGAGATTGTCAGGTGGAAGGTGGGTATCCATTTGACGTCAACTGAAATAAACGCTAGTTTTTGTTCCCATAATGATATCTAGACTTCCAACTTCCTTATTGCTGCTCTGTTTTGTTACGCACATATTTCTTGCTGGGAAAGTAATGGTTATCCTATCCTTGTGCTTCATAAACATAAGCGGTTAAGCTTTATTACTTCTGCCTGTTATCGTGATTCTGTAAATTTGATTTTTATGCTGCATGAAACCTTTTTTTCAAGGAAAATTGATTGAATCACATCTGGCATATAGTCTGCTTTTAAGTGGTTGGGTAGCCTATCGAGCAGTGGCCGCAAGTGACCCTAATCCTCAATTTTAGTGTTGAAGACATGGTTTCACCTTTAAATAACTGGAAATCGCACTTTTGACTTAGGGTTTCATTTCACCTTTAAATGCAACGAAGTGCACATTTTGCAAAACAGAGATATGATTTGAGTCTAGTCTACAACCAGCAAACTTAAAACATACTGCTGATTATCATTATGAGTCTTGCTTGTAGTTATGATGGATCTCTGTAATTCTTCAATCCTAAACTCTTTTGCAATATTTTCCTACAACCCTCATTGCCACTAGTGTCAGTAGTACGTGCTCAGTTGCAACATCGTAATTTGTCTTATTTTCAAGGCATTTTCATATTATTGAATATGTATAACTGATGTCATTAGCGTTTGCTTCTCAATTTTGGGTTTAGTTTAACAGCTGTCGAGGATGTAGATAACTAACATTATAATCCCTTCCCAACAACTCGGCCTATTATGTGAGTTAGTCATCATAACTTTAATAATGGAAATATGAGATTGATTTGCCGGCACGTTCGAAACTTTCTGAAGCAATCAGTTCCTTGTGGATTTAATTCTGTACTATACCTTACTGTTAGGTACTACCAGTAACTTCGTTTTTTTTTTTTAAAAGTAAATTGATTGCACATCTGGAAATGAACTAATTACATTGCTAATATTTTGTAGAAAAAGCTCGGAGTCTATCTTGCTCCTTTTCTCCATGGCATGCGCTACACATCTTTTGGCCGGCATTTCACAAAAGTTGAAAAGCTTAAGGAGGTGAGATAACTTTCTTTGTCTCTGTGTCTGTCATTGCGAAAGTTAGTCTACCATGAGCTATGCAGTACTAATCTTTTTACGTTTTCATGTTGTGTTGAGACTTGGTCGTACCCACTAGGTAGAGTTTTAGGCTGAAGCTAATAGCATGAGTTTGAATGTGCAGATAATTGATCGGCTCCATTGGTACATGCAAGATAATGACACGGTAAGAACTGTTCGGCATTCCATAGTCTCCCAGATTTGGCTGGACAATTCTATCCTCCCTTTCTTGGGATAAGAATTTTGTAATCTGTTGCCGGTATGTACCGGTATAGTTACTACCATAGTGTGCTTTCTTAGCTGTTATGACTTGAACGCCGAAGACATCAAAATCCCATTTAGTATTTCCTCAAGTCTTCCATTTAGGCCTTTTTTAATCTGTTCATATACAGCTCCACCAAAAAAATTGAGAACACATACCAACGGTCTGGGATCATAACCTTCCCCTACATGCAGCATGTAAACCACTTTTTTTTTTGTAAGTTGTCTGAAATATATGAAGTTATGCATTGAATTGTCGATGTCATTATGTGGAATTACTATCCCTTGAGCATAGTATGTGCTATTGTCTCTCTGCTTGTAGCATTTGTTTAAACCTTAAATTTCTCTGATGCCCTTGGAAGTTCAGGGATGTTGAATTGGACACAAATGAGTATACTTGTATATTACCTAGCCACTTCCATAGAGAAATCTGAGGAAAACAAAAGGCTTTAAGATTGACTGGTGAGTGAACCTTTGAAGAAAAGCAGTAACACAGACAATCCAAGAAAGCTCATGGATCCTAAAAATGCGCCTACCTAAAAGCATCACGAAAGGTTGCAGAACATGAATAAACAATTGAATTTCCAACGTATTAGCCCCTCGCAACCATTAGAAGACCTCAAAATTCAGCTATAATTTCGATTGGCTTTCACCCTATATCAACGTAGGGAAAAAAATGATAATTTTAGATGGGAATGGTTGAAGGAACTGCTCAGACCATTCTACGAATTGTCAATTTTGTGTTCTTTCATATTAGGGAAGCATGTGTTACAGGAGAGCTTTGTTTTAAATAGCATTGTAGCACCTGTAAACTTGGCATGTTCAAAGGAATGCTAAGAATGAAGAAGAGAAATAAAAGAGTTCAAGTATTGAAGGGAGCTCAAAAAAATTATATTCATCGCAAAAATGATAAAATTGTACTATGAAAAAGGTAGTATACTTTCTTTGGATAACTGGGCTTTATTTTTGGTGGTGTTGTAGTTACAGTGTAAATTGTGTTGTTGTCACTGAGTGTCTACGTTTTTCTTACACCATTTTTATCTACCAGATAGTCGATTTCTGCTGTGGTTCAAATGATTTTAGTTGGTTACTGAAAGAAAAGCTCGGGCAAATGGGAAAGAATTGCTCATTCAAGAACTACGATCTTATTCAATCTAAGGTAAATTGTACACTTCTTTTGGTTGATGCAATTTCAATGCTCCAAACTGGTGGAAAGAAATTTGTTTCTGGACCTGATGTATTCCTCCTTTTTTTTTTATACCCTTTTCTCTTCTCAGAATGATTTCAGTTTTGAGAAGAGAGATTGGATGAGTGTTCGTCCAGAAGAATTGCCTGCAGGATCTCAATTGGTAAGAGGCTATTTATTTGTTTCAATAAATTGCGCAATGTTTGGACTTAACAATACTACCAAAGTAGATTCATCGTATTCTGTATTCCTACTTTTTTAATAGATCATGGGGCTTAATCCTCCTTTTGGATCCGAAGCATCCCGTGCCAACCAGTTCATAGATAAGGCTCTTACCTTCCAACCAAAGCTTCTTATTCTAATTGTTCCACGAGAAACCAAACGGTAAGCAATTACTAGTTGCCTGTGGGTAATTTTTCTGAAGAATATTGGCTGAGATCTATGTCAGATGCCTTCTAGATGTGTTTGTACCTGTGTTTGGACAGTTTGACATTCACCTAACACACATATTTTGTAGATAAAATATACGAATTATGCGCAAAGCTCCTTCAGTATGCCTGAACTAACCTAAGATATCTTGTAAACACCAACTATAAATGAAATGTACTATAAGGATATTTTGGTGTGTCCCCAAGCCCTTGTGATGAAAATTAGATGAATTCGACACCCTGACCCATATCTGCATCCAACACTTGTACGAATGTCCGTGTTACATAGCCTAGAGATAAGGGCTTGTAGTTGCTCTCTCTCTCTCTCTTATGCATAATCTTTTGTTTTTCTCATTATCAGACTTGATGAGAAATACCCTCCATATGACTTGATATGGGAGGATCATGAGATGCTTTCTGGAAAGGTACAATAACCAAGGACTTGTCCCCCATTTCAGTTCTGAGCAATTTACTCTTGCATTTTTTTGATTTACCTGTTTTTAGTTTGTTCCCTTGGCAGTCATTTTACCTACCAGGATCGGTAGATGAGCATGACCAGCAATTGGAGCAGTGGAACAATGAGACACCACCGCTGTACTTATGGAGTCGGCCAGATTGGACTGCCAAACACAAAGCCATTGCGCAGCAACATGGACAGTTACCAAAGAAGCAAGAACAAGAGCATGCAAAAGGATACAATGGTGAAACAGCTGTCTCGAACTACCTAATGGAGGAGAACCACGACTGTTACAATGATTTCTCTAATATAATGAACGGGTACGGTGACATCTCTCGTATATTGGATGACATTCCCGAAGATTATGCATACGAAGTTGAAAATGAAGGAGGTGGAGCAAGAAAAGTAGACGATGACGACACGTACAGCATTTCATCTGGTGAAATTGAAAGGATGCTTGATGAGGGAATGCAGCAGGGAACCCATATGGATGATTAGATATATTCGTACATAATCTACTGATTAGATATGTAAAATCAACTTATGAGAGTTGCTTAGTTGCAGCTATCTCCACAGGTAACATCTACCACACAACAGTGTCACATTCTCTACAAAGTCCATGACATTTGCAGTAGAATAATATTAGTTTTTTATGGTATTTTCATGAGATTCATTATGCTACGTATTGCTACTTTGTGAATAGATCATGGGGCTTAATCCTCCTTTCGGAGCTCAAGCATCCCGTGCCAACCAGTTCATAGATAAGACATATTCCAACAAAAGTTTCTTATTCTTATTGTTAAACCAAATGGTAACCCATTAATAGATGCCTCTGTTTGATTTCTTGTGAAACATTAAGAATAAGAAGCTTTGGTTGAAAGATAAGAGCCTTATCTATGAAGTGGTTGGCATGGGATGTTTGGGTTCCGAAAGGAGGA
>JABCMJ010072611.1:0-10713 GCA_014822125.1 Arbutus unedo
ATCGATACCAATTATTTTATACTTTTAGAGTATTATGTGATATCGTTTTTGTAGTATTTTCAATCAATGAGTTATCACAATATATGTTATGCGACTCATTCATTATTTTCTAATAATTTAAGAAATGAATGTGGTAATGTATCAACCGAAATTCATCTCTACAAGATTTGGTAAAAATACTACGCGTATTATTCTGAAAGTATTGAATAATTATTCTCACATTCATAAGAGTACTTGAAGCAAAAGGTCTCGAAATCTTCCCCCTCACTCCATGGTCCCTCCCAATGGTCAATGCAAAGGTGTTGCACAGATCTAAGGAGATAGATATATCATATATCATATTGATCTCCAATATTCAACTTGATGTTTTAATATAATTCACTAATCAAGTCTAGGTCGTTCTTTCATATGGGCTGTCTCAAAATCTCTCTCTCTCTCTCTCTCTCTCTCTCTCTCTCTCTCACACACACACACACACACACACAAAGAGAGAGAGACAAATTTGGGTGCTAAAATAATTTGTGATTGAGCTTGGTAGACTCCCGAAGTTGGAAAAAATAGGCAGACTCCTGAGAAAGTGACACTTTTTGTCTGTTTTGGTGATTTGTGTAGTAATTCCAAATGGTTCACAATCATCACTTGGCAAGATATATGGAATTGTTCACCAAAATCACATGCCCTTCTCCAAAGATATGTACAAATCAGGTGCATTGGGATATTCCCAGTGGGATTAAACTAAACCTAAATAGCTCACTTGATCCTAACACAAAACCAATTAAATAAACCTCTACTTACTACTAAAAGTCAAAAGGGAAGGTGGGTTAGGTTTTGGTGCTCATATATAATGAGCCCTCTTTTTATATTACTTTTCCAAGACATTTGGCTTCATGCTGCCCAATTTGTTTTTATTTTTGTTCTTGTTTTCTTTTGGATTATTCTTTGCTCTTATTTTAAAAAAATTGCAATTTTTTATTTCAAGTTAATTTTTTAAAAAATTCAAAAAAGACAAAAAATAATTAAAAAAATCTGTTTGTTTTGAATTATTTTTTGAACTCTTTTTAATATTTTCAACATAATTTTATACTTTTTAGATTCTTTCGTCATGACGAACGTACTATCCACAAAAATTAGAGGCAAGACTAACAAATAAAAAATTGAATAACGATAAAAAAGTGAATAAAAACACTGAGCCAAATCGGTCGATATCTCTATATACATCCAAATACTATGTTTGTAATCAAAACTGGAGTAAAAGATGACTGAATTTTCTCTCGATAACAATATAACATAATTTAACAACTTAAAACAATATTCAATAGGGTATCAAAACATAATATTGTTTGTCTTAATATAATAATACTTGACATATTCAGCTTGCATATATATAAAAAAGAATCTCATCACGCATAGAGACATGTTGAGAATAAAAAGTAATAACATTAATTTTTAAGAAAGTGACTTGTTTTCGTTATTGATAAACTTTTCTTTTTGTTAGAATATTTGTCTTTTAGAATTTGTTTCAAATAGAGAAATTAAAAAAAAAATGAACTGAATTTGAATTTGTTTTAAAAAAGCTAAAAATAATTTTAAAAATACTATCCGTTTTGAACTATTATTGTGTTTAGTAATTTTTTAAAATTCTTGTTGTAAGTGTGACAACTTTTATTATTCTCTCATCAAGATGAATTAAAAAGACAAAAAAATAATTTAATAACTTTCTTTCTAACAGCTTCTGTTATTAATAAATTAACAAAGAATAAAATTAGTTTGGGAAAAATGGAAACAAAGCACGTTGATGGTCAAAAGACTCGGCCTTTGAATAATAATCTGTCATTGGTCCTGTCTTCTATGCTAAGGTATATACAAGCACAAAAAATAAAAAATAAAAATGGCACATGTAGAGGAACAGGAACATGAACATGAACCGCATGGGATGGACCTTATATTAGAGATTGTTTTCTCTAGATATAGATTGATCAAGATGATCTTCTCGTGTCGTTCTTTTATTTTTGTAAAAAAAGACGTACTGCGAATTCATTTGACTATCCGAGTTATACATGTTATAGCTCTCGATGCGTTTATGCAAAAAAAAAAAAAGAGGTTAATAGGATGGAAATCCTTTGTTGTGCAGCAAAACGATGCCGTTTTAGCGTAAAAAATAATGTCCTAACTACCCAAACAGTATTTTGTGAGCCAAAATAACATTGTTTGTGCACAGCAGGGCCCCCAATTCCTTAATCAAACATTGATATTAATTTGAACGAATAAAATATGTTTGATCAAGAAGGAAAATACTTTGGCCCCAGAAAACTTTTCAAGAAAACTTCTCAGAATTCAAAATGAATAAACTAAATTTTGAATTTGGGGATATTTTCGCAAAAAGTTTTCTAGGACTATAGTACTCTTTTGTCAAAAAAGTAATACTATACGATAAAACTCTAAGGGGCTGTTTGTTAGATATTAAATGAAGGGATAAAATTATCACTCCGAATATGATTGTTTACCTTGTTATATTCGAATTTTTTTTACATTGTTAGACCCCCAATATGATATCTAAAGCACTAATTTATTCGCTTGTAAGGGGATAAAAATTTTCCACCTTTCTTCCTATCCATATCTTATCCCTTTTCTATATCCGTCTTTTATTTACACAAATAGTATTATTAATAACGAGAATGTCATCTACTTACTCATATCTAACATATCTTTCTTTCTTCAGAAATAGTCAAACAAATCATTTATTATTATTCACTCATCTACAATAAATCTCTCCTAGTATTATATTTCTCTTACTATATTCATCATATTTTTTTTATAATTTTGACAGCTAATAAACGTGAAGTAACCATTTTTATTTTGTTTTTTTTTTTCCAACAAACATTGTGTTGTGCATCCAGAAATGGGAGACAAGAAAAAAATAAATATACTGCCAATGAATAGTGCAATGCAAATTCAGACATTTCACATGTGCTTGAGATGCACATGAAGTCTTGCCTTTTTTTTCTACCCCATTATTTTTTTCTAATCCAACAGCCAAAGTGTTTCATTTTTTTTATTCAAAAAATAACACGACGTTTGAAAAATGACAGAGAATAGGGTACGGGGAGTGTAATAGTTAAGGGTAACCCTTATTCAAAAGAATGAAGCATCTTTTATGTTTGAAAGCTTCCCATAGTGAGATTTTTTAGTCCAAAGAGTTGTTCGAGTGGATGAGGTTGAGTTATAAATTTATATATTCTACAATTAAAACTCGACAACTTAATATTTAGAGTCACTGGGAGTTTGTCCAGTTGTTCCTGTCCAAGATTCCGAGGACTAGTCGGTACTTTAGATAGAGACTTCCTCAAGTTTTATCTCAGTTTGATCCCAAGCCGATCGGATACACCACTTATCAAAAACAAATAGGGAGATTTTTTTATCTTTCATTTTTTACGCAATTTAGCTAACTTTTGTTTGTATTGTTTTTTTTTTTTTTTCCGTTATTCAAAACAATTTCATGTTTGATAGTTTACGTCAAATTTTTATGAATTACTGATTCGTTTTGATGAGAGAAATTTAAAAAGTAGAAATTCATGATCAACAACTTTAAAAAGTCACTAACAACAAAAATAATACAAAATCGACCGATTACATTGAATTATTTTTTTCTTTTTAATTTTTTTTCAATTTTGGTTCTTTTTTATTTTTCGAATTTCTCTCACGAGACGAACCAATAATCCATAAAAATTTAATGCAAAGCATATAAATTTGAATTGTTTTGAATAAAAATGAAAAAATAATAATTTAATAATCTTACTATATGGTTTGAAATGTCTTGAAGTCAATATAAGAGCTTCTCCAATATGCTTTAATATCAAGAAAATTAATGGTTTTGTAAGGTTTAATTTTTGGGGGATTTGTTCAAAAATTCATAATAACTAATTTTTAACACAATAAGTTTATCTCAAACTAAATTACGGTTGAAAGTCCTTTTGACACAGAAGTTCCAAAAATACCATTCTACTAAACACGCAATAACGTTATATGTTCGTTAGATATAAAAGTGATGATTTCATTAGATAAAATTACTTTTTAGTATTTACAAGTTAACATTATCTATCGCTTTTAACAAACATCTTAACAAATAACTTTAACCGCTTTATTCGATCATTATATCTGTTAGTGTTAATTTATCAGTCAACTATTTTTGTCAATTTAAACAGATACCTTAACAAACAATGTTATCTGTCAGTTTTCAAAGTAATAATGTTATTAGATAAAATTATATGTTTTATGTTTTCTAATTTGACTAATAGATATGTCAAATCAACATATAATATTATCTTACTCGCTTATTAAAGAAAATAACTTTATCATTTAGTTTTGAAATGATAATTTTATTATATAAAATTACCTGTTAGTGTTTATCAGTTAATATCATGTGTCACTTTTAACAGATACCTTAACAAACAACGTTATTTCTTAATTTTTGAAGTAATAATGTTATCAGATAAAACTATCTTTTCGCGTTCAGGGGCAAATCTGACTATAAAATGACCTCAGACATTAAAACTTCTAAAACAATGAATGTAACGCTCTAATTCTCGACAACATTATTTAAATCATTTTTAATATTATTTTATTGATCAAAATAATTATTAAAAAGATAAACTCATTTATTGCATGTCTGAAATGAAAAGACAGAAATACCCTTCTGGTGTTAGGACAGAGCTGATAAATTAAAGTTAAGGCAGCCAGGTGGTGAAATCTTCTTTTATGGCTATCAGCTTTTTCTCGTGCAGTGAAAACTCCATTTGGCATAAATGTCAAGGGCAAAAAAGTTGCTCTAATGAGTAAAGAAACTCAGTAGGAAACGTTACCCAAAAAATCGAACTCAAAAGTAAAACTCTGTCTCTTACTCGATTATCTACCATAGGGCACTCAGTTGATATTGATAAGGCCTAACCTACCAGGGTGTACCTGACTAAGATACTGACCCGGTAAGGAATGGACCTTCTACCGTCCACTCATATCAATAACTACCTCGCCTTAGCTGAATCCGACAAATAACATAGCTTCTCCAAATTAGATACTAACGAACCTTAGCCTCTTTTCCTTAATTGACTCAAGGATGCCTAAGACACTGGTCGTCACTCCCTCAGGGTCCGAAGCTGCATTCACAGACGATCTCAAAATCACCTCCAACCGAATACACCCACCTCCTAGTTTGGGTCTTTCCATAAATAACAAAGAACCTTCAATTGACTACACCCACCTCTTAGTTGAAGTTTGTCATGCTTTTAATTTCAAACATATTATAATCACCATTTACTATAAGTAAAATCTCACAAATACTCAAAGATAAACCCAAAGTCACCATATCTTTCCATCCATGAAAATAATACCAAAATTCAACTTTAAGAGTATTACATAAAAGGGGCAATCACTAACCCGATACATATATCCAATGGAAGTTTAAAATTAAACGTTTACGTCATTTGATCCTAAAATCGACATAGAATATGTAAAAGTCATTACACCTTTCAAATTGATTTTGTGAGATATAAAATGACACTATTAATGTGGCTCCTAAAAAATAATGCATCATCTCATGTACTTTAAGCACTCCATACTAAACTCTCGGTTGGATACCTGAAAATGATAATGTAAGCTACATAGCCCAGTAGAAAAATCTAGACCAATATTATGAACGTATGAGATGGATTGACATGCTACACAATGCCGAACAATAACATAAGTACGAATTCACATAAGATATTCCAAAATATGCATGTTCAATATAATCACTCGCAGTGTTATCAACCTATCCATAATTTCATATGATTAACCTAAGATTTCCAGATTTCCATTATCAATGTGTCGTCATCCATTCCTTTTGTAACACTTATGATACTATCATGCTAAGTCTGTCATACTAATCAATCCACACTCCTTATACCGATTCAAAAGGTATCTCTCCAACTAGCAAATCACCTAATGGTGGCTAGACAATATTGAAATCCAACTAGCACATTTCTGAATAAAAGATAGATAATATTGAAATCCAACTAGCACATTTCCAAATGGAAATTAGACAATATTGAAATCTAACTAGCACATTTCCGAATGGAAGTTAGACAATCCATAACTAGCGCATCTCCTATCGGAGACTAGCCGCATCTCCGTACATTTCTCATTTTGTTTCTTTTATTCATGTTTCACAGTCTAATGTCCAACATTATACGAAGTAAGTCTACAAGCCTCATATAGTTTAGCGATTAACGTGAAAACAATAATCCATGACATAAACGCAATAATCCATTCCGATAATAAGAGAAACGAGCAGCTGAAACATAGAATAGTAATCATGCACTAACGCGTCATATCCATGTCAAATCCTCATAACACGTTTCACTGTCAAAGTCGTTCTATTGGAACCTATCATGAATTTACATACGTGCGTCAATCACGATAGACAATGCATCTTAATATATAGGGATATCAATCCACACTCTATCTCAAATTACATATAGCACAACATCTCCCGGCACAACAAGCTTATCATCCTCTTAAGGGACAAGAGAACTAGATAAGGCATCTCACATGGAAAGGGTCATCAACCCACACTCTACCTCAAAACACTCATGGTACGATGCTTACAGCAAGTCAACACTTATCAATCTTTCATGGAACAAAAGAACCCATTCACAACACTAAGACATAATGGACCATTTCTAGAAACAATAACAAGAAGCATAAACTCAAGGAGGAAGAACCTCTCACATGACCGTCTCACAACATGACTTAAACCACGGTCAACATAACCATACCTCACAAGTTAGGTCTCGACCTAGGAGTCGGCAAACGGTTCTCATACGAGAGATATAGATTGATGGCAATCTCGACATGAGGTCATCTCAATGTAAAGGCATACTCATCAACTCAACTCATTTCCTACAGAATGATAATGATACCAATACCGTGTAATCACGTTATTAAGGCATGTCCCACAAAATCCAACTTTAACCTCTTACGAAATATCGTAAACTCTTGTTTAAGTTTTCAAAAACCTACAGATAGTAAGTTGGGAACATGACTCACATCCAACTCATGTATTATCTTGTAAATTCATAAAATACAATGTTTACCTTCGCCAAAATATCATAGATTCTTATTTAAATCTTCAAAATAACTTTCTTTCCATTGGTTAAAACACCGCTCATGTCTAGCTCCCGAATAATCCTATAAATTCGAAAAAAAAGTTACGAAAATTCCGCCAACCTCTCAGAGTTCATTATACAACTTTTTCAAAACATAAGTTATCTCTTAAACACCATATCATACTCTCTAACCATACGCAACAATTCATAACTCGTAAACATAATATAATACACAAAACAATGGCCCAAAACCATAAGTACAACAATCCAAAGTCCAAATTAAATTTTCCAAGTCAGGCATAGTCGCTGGAGCGAGGTGATGGTCGCTCGAGCAATCCAAAGGTCAGTAAAGGTCGCTGGTATAGTCACTAGAGTGACACCCACAAAACATAGGTCGCTCAAGCGACTCTGGCAAGCTCAGAAAATTTTCAAAAATCGTAGATTGCACAAAACAGACTCCACACTCCAAATCATCAACCAAAAAACGATCAAGGTATCATAACACAACATATATGCATAATAAGAGTGAAATCTCCCTACCTCAAGTTTCGGATGGACAGATTTGACGAAGAATGCAAAACCCTAGCTTCCAAGACCTCTTGAATTTCGAATCCTCTCATCCGAGCTTTGAATTAGTGATCAAGCCTTCAATACCCATCAAGCATGACGTAGTTCCACCATGTCTTGAAGGAATTAGAAAATGGAGCAAAATCTGTATAGATATGGTAGAGAGAAGTGAGAGCAATGTACATAGAGAATTTGAAAGTGAGCCAATGGGGTGTGTGACCTCCTCCCCCTCCCCCTTCTCCAAAATTTGATTTTAGCCTCCAAGTGTGCTTCCCAAATAAAGCCTCAACACTCTCGTACGTGTATGTATCGAAATACAGTCCCTGGGTACAAGCTGCTAAAGTTTCGAATTTCGTAAAATAAATCAAACGCATATCCTGTCACATATTCCAAAATAATTAAGTAAAAAGTGAAAAATTTCAGGTCTTTATAAAGTCCAAAACACAATTACAAATAAGGGGCGACACCCAAAAATAATACTAGCCACGCCAGGCCACATTATCCACTTTTGTTTTCTCAATTAACGTCACTATTTGTCACTACACATTTTCACTATGTTATAACATTCACCTAACACTTTCCGCTTCTGTGTTTCGGCTCACATTCAAACCGATGTCCCTAATGTAGATTCTAGGTTGTTCCCTCACAAAACTCTAAGTACAACATATTCACATAGTTCTCTATGTATCGTTCGCTCAACATTTCTGCGATAAATTCGACAGCATAATAGTACAACATCGTATATGTCCTTGGGTAGCACGACAGCTATACCCGACGTAACTTGTCAACTCTATCACACATCCATATTACACAATTTCCTATTATACCTCACTTTAATATTCAGCTATCATGGTCAAACATCACGATTCTTGATCAAACGACTCTCACGAGATCCTTTGGGGATCCACGGACAATAGTGACGTGGTGTATGCATGTACAGTGTATACATGCTATCTGGACAGTTTATTAAGTCTGAAAAGTATCCCATATGGTCAGAACAACATTTTGTAAATTTTTAATTTTTGGAATGTTGCTCGAGCTATCAAGAGCTTGCTACTAAAATTCAGATTCTAACAAAAACTGAACTTTCTGAAAAATCAAACAGTATTCTGGAATTTAACAAGATCGCTTAAGCGAGCTTTCTTTTTCAAAAGTTACAACTTTCTGGTTTTTCCTCGCAGCTCAAATTAAAAATTCTAGATCATGCATACTAAAACAGAAATAGAAATTAAGAACATAAGTGAGATCCTCTAGATTGGTAGGTAAAGAATCCTACCTTGATTTGAACATATATACAACTACGGAATCGATATAATTTGGTAAAAATTGGACAGAACCTTCACTAGAACTTCTTCTTTCAAGAACTATTTCTCTTCTGCAACTTGACCTTGCAATACGTTCTAAGAAACTCACTAACACTCTGTATTACGAGAATTTAGGAGAAAATGTCTTAGATTTCACTAGTTTATATAGAACTTCAGGATTATTAGCCCTAAAACCCTAATTCAATTTCCCTTAATCATTAGGTTTGAATTCCCAAATCACTTTCTATTAATCCATCCAAGTCCCTCTTCAATTTGATTATTGCGTCTTAAAAATCCGAAGGAATCCAATGTAAAAGTTAATTCGTCCAATTAAAACTCAAGATTTAAGACCATGAATGCGAAAAACTCAAAAAAATTCCTTTCACGATGTTGCTGTAAAACGACGGCTCGCTTGAGTGGCCTTCTTTTATTTTCGAATTTTAAAATTCTGTTCAAAATTAATTAAAGGCACAAATTAACTATTTAAATAGTAAATATTAATCTATTAATCGATTTTAATTTATTTAAAAATCCAAGGTTATTACAACGAACCCTAACTCATAAATTAGATTAACGTATCCTTAATGAACCAAGTCAGTCTAGATTTGTCTTTATGACCAATTTTTCGATAATTTATATATGTTCTCGTTTATATGTCCTCTTCAAATACAAACCACCTTGTAAATTTGGTATTTTTTGTTTTCGAATAACGCATGGGAAGCATAGTTAAATACCAACTCTTATCACAAAATATAATTTCGGTAGTTGTGGCGTTTATAAATATACACTTTGAAGATAGCAAAACATTTTTAAAAAGTTATATAAAAACAACAAAAATTAGAAATTTCATTGGGATGCACTTAGAAGGCATGACCGGAAGTCGTGGATGGCTAAATCACCGTTGGAAGATTGTTCATACTTATATGTGTGGGTCCATTGATATGAACTTGAGGAGGTAACTATTATTTTATGAACAATATTACGGATACAGATGTTACGAACACAGATTCAAACATAGATGTGTCAGGCACCGTCGGATGCATGTGGGACCCTTAAATTATCAAGAGCCTTACGTGCATCTGACGGACTCGGACACATCTGTATCTGTATCTGGATCTGAGTACACAGACTTTCTTTTATTTTATTGCTTTGGTTGATTATTTTTTGAGACTGACTTTTAATGTTCCGCTTCGAATTATAAAAATGATAAACACATTTTTAACTTCATTTCTCAAGTTGAAAATGGAAATAACCCTAATGAGTTAGCTTGGTAGTCTAAGGCCCGGGATCTACAGGTATGCTTCTTTCTAAATCTCAGATTCGAAACATCTCAGGTGCTATTAAGTTTTATGGTGTCAGTTTATACAGAACAAAAATCATGGCTTTAAATGAGACTCATGCAAGTGGACGGTAAGATTGATCTCCTAAGAATTAGTTGGCATTAAGTTAGAGTAATACTAAAACCGACTAGATACCTCAACTATAAAAAAAGAGAGTTGTAAATGGAAATTCAAAATACTCAAAATCATGATGAATTTGAGTTTTTAATGGCCACCTAAATTACAGTACATACATTTCGTCCATATGTATATGGATATCATGCACAGCTTAAGTGGATGACAAAAGATTGACACTACATTCCAAACACAGTAGATGAACAAACTCAAGACACTCAGATATCATACGTGTGTTAGTTCCAACGG
>JABCMJ010072719.1:0-13320 GCA_014822125.1 Arbutus unedo
ATATACATATATATATATATAAGTCTTAATATATAGACACACATACTATAGAGTCTACATATATAACAAACTAAAAATAAGTTAACACAAACAAGTTTTTTGTTTTCGTTTTTTTAAAAACAAAAATAAAAATTAGGAAACAAAAATAGAAAACACAAAACAGAAAACAAGAAGTGTTACCAAACATAGCCTTAAGGTTCCTAAAGTTTATTTTCTTGGTTCACTTTGCCCTATTGATTCTCATCCCAAAAGCTCATGCATATAATCTCACACTTTCGCAAAATCATGTGGCCCTCTTCATCTTGGGTGATTCATATTTTGATGCCGGAAACAATAACTACATCAACACCACCACTACTTTCCAGGCAAATTTTTATCCTTATGGAGAAACCTTCTTCAAGCATCCCACAGGGCGATATTCTAATGGCCGTTTGATTCCTGATTTTATCGGTAAGAGAAATAAATACGCTTCATAGTTTTTGTGAGTTTGTAAAGAAAATTGAACTGATTTATTAGGGGGTTTAACTTGTAATTATTGGTTTGATTAATGCAGCTGAGTATGCAAAACTTCCATTGCTTCCGCCATATAAACAACCTGGCTGCAATTATCGTCGATTCATTAATGGGGTGAACTTCGCATCGGCTGGAGCCGGCACACTTGTTGAAACTTACGAGGGAATGGTTTGTAATAATCTCTTATATTGTCAGTGTTGTCTATCCTGTACCGTACTAGTACTGGCCGGTAGGGTATTAAAACAAAACATGTAATTTGGTGAATCGTACCATCTAAATAATATAAGTCTCTATATCTATCAATATCTGATGTACTGAATTGTACTGGACATATAGCACTCATTCATAGATACTATACAAGATTAATATATATGATTTAGAGCAATGCTATGCACCCGGAAAATGGACCAACAAAATTATTTTCGAATTCAAAATCAATGGTCATGATTCATTTGGATTAATATTTAATGGTTCCACAAATTCAAGTTATAAATCGTGACCATTAATTTTGAATTCGAGATGATTTTCTTGGTCCATTTTTTTGGTGTGTAGAATATTCCTATGGTTTATCTTTTCAAGCATCCAATCATTATTTTTATCTAACTACTGGTCAAAATTTTATGCTTTCTAAGTTCAAGAGCCGACTGTAAGTTCGAGACATCCTGCATTACCTTTTTACCATTAAATTCGATATGGGATACCATCAGTTGCATATTGTAAGTAAATTGAGAGTAAGTATTCAATGCTCTATGAGTACCACTTGACATTTACACGTAATAATTTCAATAAATCACGCAATAACAAATTTTACAGGTGACACATTAACATATACTTTTTTTTTATAACCGAGGTATCCGGTCAGCTTGGGACCAGTATGTTTCCCATGTTGCCAAATAGTCTTTGGGGCCTTGAAGTGTCCGAGCTAGCTTACGCATACCTCGACTAGTCTGTAGGACATGAATCCTACCGTCGAGAGGCTTAGTTATTAGTGTTTCGTTAGCGTTAACATATCCGAAAAGTGTACATTTTCATCAATTTTTGTTAGTGAATTTGTCTTTTTTTTTTGGCGAGTAGGTGATTGACCTTAAAACGCAGCTAGCCTATTTTAAGGAGGTGAAGAAAATGTTGAAGCAGCAACTTGGTGAAAGAGAAGCAAAGAAGATATTGTCAAGTGCTGTTTACTTGTTCAACATTGGAACCAACGACTACACCTTCCCCTTCCTCACAAACTCAACTGTGTTTCAGTTCTATTCTCAGGAGAAATACGTAGAGATGGTGATTGGAAACCTAACATTTGTGATCAAAGTAATTACATCTCCTATCCAATACTCCAACCTAATTCTCTTGTGACATTTTTTTTCGGGTCGTAAAACTAAATAGTTATAGGTGGAGTAACATCTAGATTATATTTACCAAAGTTTGGATAAGTTAGCTGAGCAATGTGGGACAAAGTCTAATACTCTCCAGCCCTCGCGTATATATAGTCTAGTTGCACGTGTGGACGTATGAGTTGAGGAGGTTAAGAAAGTGACCCTGGTGAAAACTCGATCACATGAGGATATAAATGATAAAATTATCCGTCTCTCTAACAACTTAAGTTTTTAGATGAGTTTGTAATTAACAATCTAATATGGTATTAGCTAGAGCAAATAATAGATCACGTGTCGAACCTCACCGTCTACCTAATCGTTAAATATTCACACTTGTTTAGTCTAGACTTGTAGAGGAGAGCATGTCTACACGTGAGAGAACATAATGTGTTAATAATACAAATAATAAAGTTATCCCTCTCTCTAACATCCTAAACTTTTAGATGAGTTGGTACTTAACACTCTAATGAAGTGAAACTATCTAAGACCTAACTTTGATACCATGTACATTTCTTAGAGGGTTACAATCTAAATCAATTGGCTATGGATAGAGTAAACTTTGGATTTTATTGACCAAGTTTGAGTGCATTAATTGAGTGACACGAGATAAAGTCTGACATTTCTACTCTATTTTTTTTTTGATTGATAAAAAAATGAATGGATAGTTACAAAGATTAAAAGGATACCAAACATGATAACATCAAAATGGATGGAGTCGAATTCTAACGAGGTAAGCACCCGAGCTTCCAATGATCATATGTCCTCAAACAGACCACGCGGGAAATGTTCTTACTCTATTGATGGTCCTATCTTTTCATTTTCCAATGTTCTTAATTGTTGGTCCTCTTTAAAAAGTTTGAACCCCGTGTTTGATTCTTCGGTAAAAAGACAAGATACATTGAACTGAATACTCACACGACATGTCTTCAAGACGTGGACGGCTTGTTTGGACTAAGTATTTTAATCATTTTTTTGGTATTTTAGATTGTTCACAAAAATTGTATTCAAGATGTAGACAGCCTATTTGGACTAATTTTTTTTGCCTTCAAAATTTAGCCCAAACCCATAAGATAATTTTCATTTTGTCAAGACAAAAATACCGTCCACAATTTAGTACAAATTGTGCAAAATACTAATCTCGAGTGGCTGTTTTATCCATCCTATGTCGGGTTATTTTCCCCAATGAGAGGTGATAATGGACAACTTATTCCAGGATAAATTCTTCGTGACCCAAAAGGCTAAAGTACTTCCTTCTCAAGGAAAATTAGTTAAAAGGACAAATTTGGGTTAATTTGACTCATTAAGAATAAACTAATTTAATTTATGAGTTAGGGTTTATCATTTTAAAAATTTTGATGGGCTAGATTCACGATTTTAAAAGTCTTAATGCGTGAGGTCCTTTTGCGGACGAAATTGCCCTTATTTACTTGTGTCTCCTTTCTTGTTCAAGTTTTTTCCTGTTATTTATTGCAATAGATGACATTATTATCTACTAGTGTTATCTGTTGCAACAGATAATGATAAAGATATCAAAATAAACATATAAAGTTAGCCGTTAAAACAATGAACAAATGTTGAACACGTATATATTCTATCAATTTTATTATTTCAATAAATAACAAATAATTTTATCTTATCAGATAACATTAACAGATAACTTATCTGTTGCAACTTTATCTGTTGATTTATATATTCCTATTTGAAATGTTAAATGCCCAGATAATGTTATTTGGTCATTTATCTAATAATATTATTAGATAACATTATGTGTTGATCTATATGCAAAGGTATTTTTGAAATCGTGTGTCAAAAAGACTTTTGGCCATAGTTTATATTGAGATGGACTAATTACGCTAAAAATCCGTTGCTATGGACTTTTGACCGAATCTCCGTTTTTTCTAATAAGTTATCTTGAGATACATAGTAACCTGGGGATAACTTATCCTATTTAACCATATCCACGCACCAAACATGAAACATGGAGGAATTCAATATTGGTGGGAGAGACTATCAATATAGAGGTAGCTCGATTAATTTAGAGTGTGCGCGTGTCTCTATATATCTATAGTTATCTTCTTACGAGGAATCTTTTATTTTGTTAAAATACGGATCTTTTATTGTTTGATCAAATTTTGATGATCTGAATCGTTCAATGTGTTTAAAACATGTTTTAAGGGTATCTGTGAGAAATCAACTAAAAAAAATCGAGAAAAACTTGATTCAAATATTTTTTCATAAATGCGAACAGTTTTATGAAAAATTACTTAAATCAAGTCATTCTCGATAATATTTTGAGTTAATTTCTAACGAGTACCCTGAAAAACATGTTTTGAACACATTGAACGGTTTAGATCATCAAAATTTGATCAGAAAATGAGATGTCCACATTTTAGCAAAAATGAGAGATTCTTATTAGAAGTTTTCTGTATATATATGTGTGTATATATATGTACACACATGTATGTATGTATGTATAATATGCATATTTTGTGAACAGGTTTCAAGGAAGGAAAAACTGCATGTTGTGGATCGGGTCCATACCGGGGAGTCTCCAGCTGTGGAGGGAAGAGGGGTGAAATATTATGAATTATGTAACAATCCCAGCAAATATGTTTTTTTTGATTATGGTCACCCAACTGAAAGGGCTTATCAGCAATTTGCCAATGAAATGTGGAGTGGAACCCCAAATATCGTCAGGCCTTATAATTTGAAAGCTTTGTTTCAATGAAATCGTGTGTTGAGGCTCATATAGATAGTTACAACGAAAATGATTTTAGCCTACATATATATCCTCATTATATCATATTGTCTATTTATATCTTCTCTCTCTCCATTTACTCATTTTTCAATGGCCTCTTACATAAGATTTTCATGGTATTTTTTTGGTTAATCTTTTACTTTGGCCAATTCTGAGAGTATTAGGGCTGAAACACGAAGGTTGCTTGCGTATCCTCACAAAGAATTAAGCCGTAACTTAGTTCAAGGATAACGGTTTACTCAGGTGTTGACACTCTTTTTCCGTTCTTGATTTTGCCTAGTATCGCCTTATCAGAATTTTAATCTAGCGAGCTTGTTTTGAATAAGACCCTTGTTAGGGCTGCCTTTACATATTTTCATTCTCAACGGACATTTTTACTCTAATTTTTGGCTAAGTCGCCCAACTTTGCAATTTTTGATTTAATGAGCTCCCTCAGTGATAATATATTTTGAGTTAATTTAGGTTGATTAAAATGGATGAACTTATTTCCGTCTAGATCCATGACATGTACTATTCCTCCAACAAACACTCAAATGTTGTTTGTGGCACCATTGTTGGTTCCTCCATGACTGTGGCTGCTACCCCCGTTAGAATGCAATGCTACTCCTAGAATACATCCTCTTACTTCAAAGGTTGGCCTCCACCTTCTCCAACAAGTCCTTATACATTGCTTCCTTAATTGACAACCTGCCTTAAAAACCGTCTCAAAATTAGAGAGAGAGAGACACCAAATGTCGAGAATAGAAAGCTGAAAATTCTTGATCACCATTCAAATTTGATCCTTATCAGATTGGTAGTCAATCATCTTTGCCGCCTTAATCCTCCATCTCTGCACAAAGTCAGCGAAAGTCTCCTTTGCATCCATCCATACACATCACTTCTAGTTCCTGAGTAGTCATTTCAAGTTGTACATTGTAAGAATATTTGGTCCACAAACAGTGTCCCAATATCGTCCCATGTCTTCTTCTTTGATATGTTTAGTGACAAAAACCACAGCAAAGCTACCCCGACCAACATGCGCTAAAATAATTGAGTCATTGCCTCAGACTCAACTCTCAACGGGATCATTGACCCATCAGATTTGTCTTTGGATCCATCAAACTTGGCCAGAACAAGGAACTTGAATTTCTTCAGGAGACTAGCATTAGGAAACAATGACAGGTCATCCATGTAAGATACCCTAAACTATACATGTAAGATACATATACCGCTGGTATCTTACTGCTATGCATTTCTCTTCATTCTTTCTCACATGGTCTTAGGTTCCTCTTTGTTGGTCCAAGAATGAAACTATGGTTATCTACAACTCCCGTGATAGATTCAAATCACCTCAGCTCAGACTTAATAGACAATTTCAATCTCTCTAAAATTGTATTCGCCACCCAGCGAAATGATCAACAGTCCATCATCGGGGTCATATGTAAATTCCTTCTCTTTCATGTCCACCGTGCAGTATCTTGGTTCACTGTTCGAGTAGGTTCCAAAACGGCCGCAGCCTCGTGCTTTGATCTTTATTTTGCATCCAGGTGGCTCCCACGTGCTACTCAGAGCTTCTATTGCTCCTCCAGAGTTGTACATGTCAATCAATCCAAGTGGTGCAAAGTGAATGCCTTGACTAAAGACCTGTCCATGCAAAAATTTGAAGGGTTAGATTTGATACTAAGGCAATGCTTGGATGACGGATTTGCCAGACAATTGTTTTGGAAACAAAAACATTCGTCGTTTTCTTATTCATTTTTTAAAGAAAACTGATTCAAAAAGTTGAAAGCATCATTCTCGCGTTCCACCAAAAATGGATCTTTTCGAAATAAGTTCTTGAAAAGTGTTATGTAAAACTAAATACAAAAACACTCCATATATCGTAACTTCATGATTCAGAAACACGATAACATAATTCAAAAAGGTTAAGAGATAGCATATCCACTAACCCTAACTGGGGAAATGGTGAATATTTCACACTGTATAATAGCCTAGGAGACATAAACACTTCCTCTCTCGGGTAATCTCAAAAGAGATCCTGCGTTAGAGTACTTGTTAGTAACTGATGGAGAGAGATTATAATTTTTGGACTAAAATGATAGAAGATCATGAGCCAAACCTGAAAAGAACCCATAAACAGCGGTGTCCCCATTCCAATTATCACCAGCAACTTCTGCTAGATATTCAACATCAATGGGACTCACATGGCCTGAGATGGCTAAAGGAGTAGTCTCTGAGTTAGGCCCATGTTTCAATGGCCAATTTCCCGCCCCTTGGCAATTGAAAACACCTACTATACCAGAGAACTTGTTCATGTTCCAAATCTTCAGTAAGCTGGAAATTTTCAATGTTGAAACGAATCATCACAAATTACATTTCATTTGACAAGAATCTTTCATTAATAGACATTTCTTTGTTACCCATATTTCTTAACAGTGCCAATCAGGATTTTAGGCGGTTCATGATTCTAGGAACTCTTGCTTTTTTGTGATTTTTTCCATTTATATGTACAAAAGAAGAGAGACAGAATTTCACTTCTTCCCATCCATGACAGGATCAATGAATAAACAATCTCGTGTAGGCCGTCCGGCACGTCTTGCTCTTAGAATAGAGCCATCTGGCAGTACTAGCTTTGTAAGTATCTTGAAGTCGTGTATTCCTGGCCTGTCACTGCAGTTAAATAAAGCATCATAACATTTATTCTCCGCAACAATAATACTAATCCAGTGAGAATAAAAACTAAAACATGTATCCAGTAGAATCAAGTGTTCAACTAATTGTAGTTCCCACCTGACATACACTGAGCACCCTCCTATTGCTCTTGCTGCAGCATGGAACTCAGCCGTATCGTGTTTGCTCTGGAATGGAGAAAGAACATAGAAAAAGCTAAGAACACTAACTGCCAATGACAACCTTTGTCCGACAAAGGCAATGAACTCAACACGTATTAGTTGACTTATTTGCGTTGTTAAATGTATCACGATTGAAGTGTTTTTATTTTATTACTTCAATGATAGCTAAGGAATTTACATGGAACATGTCCCAATCAGGCACCATAATCTCTCCTAGAAGAAGACTATTAAAAGCTACAGCCGCCACATGTAGGGTCTGAAACGTTGGCTCCCTCGGCATGAAATCCTCCGAGGCTCTTGCAACCGCACTCTGCTTTGAGCTGACAATACACAAGTCATTCAGAAGCCACTTTCCAACTTCACTAGAACCAGACGAGAATTAAGGTTTTTGACAGTTTCCCTCCCAAGGATTAAAAGGGGCAATGCACCCCTCTAGTATAGTAGTTCAAGCAATTCACACCTGAATTGAATCGAGTTGTAGCAATGTACCCCTTTGACTAGACACGGTGTCAACCGCATCTGCAGGGGCTGAGCCAAAGACTTCACCAAGTGTTGGGTAAAAAACTTGTCTATGATTTAACAATTGAGAGAATATTTCTAACTAGGGAAAACAAATTGCTAAGTGAAACATTGAAGAAAAGCTGAAATATACGTTGGAATGAAAGTTACCATAATTGAATGGTGACAAATTAAATCTCTTGTGAACCCTTTTACCAGTTATTTTGATCGATTTTCATAAATAGAAAAAATACAAATTTATAATTGCTTAGTGGGGTCAATTGACCCTTCTGAATCAACATGGCTGCACTCATGCACATCTGTCTAAGAGGGCACATTGCAACAATTAATGTATATTTTGGGGTGTAAAAATTGCTCCAATTGATGGGGAAACTTGCTTCTTTTACAATCTTTCGGGCAGAAAAGGTGCCAGAAGACTTAAATAATTCAGAAAATGAGGACCAGCCATACCTGTAAATGGAGTCTGTGTTGTGACACATACAGCAAATAATGCTATTGTCTTTGAAGTTTTTGACTATAGACTGCTCAAGTGAATATTGGTATTTTCTAGTCAATAGAACTCGTCCGCCATACCCAGATCCTAAGGTTTCTAAAACGTTTTGAACATCCACCTTAACTCCATCTGCACCACAGTATGAAAGATAGCTGTGGAGATCATTGTAAAAATTGTAAACTTTCTCAGGGTCAATAAGCCCAATTCCAAATTTCTCCAAGCTGTCCATGGCGATATCTCTGAGATTTCCTATGTTGCCAGGGGACTGCTTCGGATACACCATCTTTGGGTTGTACTTTTTCATTTTCTCAGATGATGGAAGGACCCCTCCCCAATACCCAACCAGTGCATGCCACATGTACACAAATCTGCATCACAGGATGTGGTTCTATGAAGATCAGATATCTACGGTAAAATCTATCTAATGAGAAAACTAGGAACATTTTGTGCATGAAACTTACTTTAGTCCATATTTCTCTTTGATGAATGTGATAAACTCATGCAGATCAGTGCATGAATCGTTGTCTCTGAACTTACTGTTCTCAATAATATCAACTAATCTCCATGCAAAGCTGACGGTTTAACAGGAGCCAAAAATGGAAAGATAAGCAAATTTAATAAATGATAACAGATTCCCTCGATTTAAAACCCATTGACACTAAAAGCACTCACGATGATTCTTCAACAAATGTTCCTTCAATAAATGGTTCATTGTCTCTGTGGAATTCCTTCACTGTCTCTTGCCATCCGTCATCAATTATCACAAATTTAGGTGGAACGCCACCCTCCAACAAACTGCGATAAGTTAGAAAATATAGCATAACGGATGTGTTTTTCCCAAGTAAAAGTAAATCTATCATTACTTTTACCTTTGAATACCCTCCTTCACTCCCTGGGAAGTGACATCCTTGTAGAAAGCATCCCAGCTGCACCACCCGAACCAGTCTAAATGTCCAGGGACCTATGACGAAAAGCATGAGAATCAACAGGAACAACGTTAACTAATAACTACCATATCTTTAGATTTGGGCTTTGACTTACTACCTTCTTGTGTTCAACGTGAGTAAAAGTCCCCACGTGTCTCTCAAGAATCCTAAACAATTACACATTAAAAGAATGTTTCGATTCAGCATTAGCAACTTGAAAATGAAAGGAGGCCAGAAATTAACTGGTCTGATCCTGATACATACTTGGTAGAATTTTTAATCAGCTCAAATGGGTTGTGCCCTGAATTTATGAAAACTGATTGATTTGATTGGTTGGTTTGAACAAAAGCATCACCTGACCAAGTTAAATGTTCCATAATTAGACAGATCACGTTGGGAAAATGAGAAAGGAAACAGAACAGGGTCCAAATTTTAGAAAATAATTAGAAAAGACGATTAATTCAGATTTTTAGTACACTCAAACTTACCACTTTCTATGCAGAAATGGAGCTTATTTGATGGAGTCCCGAATAAACTTGTACGAAACGGTCCATCCAAAACTGGCAATAACAGAATGTAGAATGTATTCTCCGTAGTTGGCACTGACAAATTCTCATCACAAAGAGCCGACTCTTCTTTTGCCTCCAAGAGAAGAAACTGAGTCTCCATTGGAATTTCACTACCCAATCTCCCAACACGTGGTATCATCCACCATATTTTGAATCTGAAGAGAGATAAAAACCTCAACTCCCTGCAACGAAGACACCAAGCAAACTATAGTTTTAAGCCACAGAAGGCCTAAATATAGCATAAAACAAACTAAAGAACACCTAGGTATAATTTGCTTGTTAAGAAGATTGTGGAAGTGTCCTGATTTGGCCTTATTGAAGGTTGTTGAATCATTCAAGGCCTTTTCGATGTTCGAAGGGGACTACATGTACCCGAAAATTAGTCGGGGTGATACCCGGGCACCCTTGTTAGCAAATTGAGAAAAACAAAAAACTAAAACAGGTTTTCCCAACTTGGGCAGCTTAGAATTAGATCATTCACAAATCATACACTCATTTGTCTGTTCTTAATAAAGAAACAACACAGAAATTTAAGAATATGCTACTACTTTGTCAATTTCTGAATGAAGTTAAATCTATTCTACAATCTACATATCAAAGTATGTTCTGTTAGATGAGTAAGCAAATTTCGAATAAATATTCCCTGGAATTGAGTTACTTTAATCGAAATGCAAAAAATTCAATTCGAGAGAAAATGATTATAACAAGCAGCTCAGGACCCAAAAAGAAAATACTCTCAGCAGAATTTACATTTCCTTGAACTACTTTTAACCTGATTCCAATTCTTCCTTTCTCAGTCCGTTTGATTGCTCAGAAAATATACAGCACAAATGAAAATTCAGAACACGATTCCTTCAGAGCTCGCGGGTCAAGGTAAGAACTGATAAATATACCAAAAAATTTCCTATTTCCCAATGAATAGTGAACGATTGTACATAACTGCGTATCTCTATGTTTACATGGTAGAAACTCCAATTACATGATAATGAAAACTCACTCAAGAATTCCGAGACTGAAGCTGTGACGACAGCTTGGGACCGCCGACGTCGCACCCAAAATGGCCGACCCACCGCTCAGCGGAGAAACGACGACGTTGGACGGAACTCAACTGGAGACAACCTTACCGTTCACCAAGAGGCAGCCGTCTTTGACACAAGGAGCGGCCGTGACCGTCATTTTCGATTCCCTTAATGGGTTTGTCTCCTCAGTCAAGGACTTCTTTGCCGCAGTAGTACTATGCAGAGCTCTGAATGGAAGTGGGTTTGTGCCCAATTGAATGCTGCTTCGAAGCGATTTGGAAATCAGAGTGGGAGAGGAAGAGGAGGGTGATGGACACGGTGAAGAAGAGCTGCTAAGAGAGCAGTGAGAGAAGTTGGTGAAAGCCCAGAAGAGGCGGGTTTTGTCAATAGAATTTAAGGAGGTGGGTTTTAGAAAGTTGGTGCCAAGCGGTGGCATTGATGTGAACATGCAGAGAGAGAGAGAAAGAGAGAGAGAGAGAGGAGTTTGGGGAGGGAAATAGACAGCAAAAATACTACAAACACATCATTTTTACACATCACTTAAAACTATGCCGTTTTGTATTGAGAAAAAATCATATTTATTTTTGACCCACATCGCTCAAAACACATTTGGACCTTTCTTAAAATAAAACGACGTAGTTTTAAGTGATGTACAAAAGTGATATGTATGTAGCACTTTTGTACAGACAGCGATGGACGAGAAAAAGTGGAAAGAGGGTGTTGGAATCGGAAATGCTACCATCACACCCAGGGTGGGCCCCCACCCTATATAATCCAAAAAATAAGAATTCTAATTTTTTCCTAATTTTTATTTCCCTGTATTCCTTGTATTGCAGACTATTAGAGAGAGACAGAGAAAAGAGAGAAGAAAAAAGGTGCAAGAACTATCAACGACGATGACGACCACCGCAGTCCGCACACCACCATAGTCAACAGCGGATGGTTGTCGACCACCACAGTTGGCGCATCATTACCGGCGCCCTCTATTTCTCGCCGCGAATTAGTTGTTGCTCATTTCCGAATCTATTGAATTAATTTTGAAGCATTTTTGGATTAATCCGAACCTGTTGATGGTGGGGAAGACATAGATAACTTCAATTCTCCCTTTTCCTTTGTAATTGCATATTCATTGTGATAATTGTTTGTGAATTAAAAAGAAATGAGTAACTGAAGGATAACGATATGGGTCCATTTCATTTTTGTATATTGCTAAATGTTAGAAGTTGGAAATTGCAAAATTAGCTTTTGTAATTGTAGCCATAATTAGGTTTGCAAGCCCCTTGCCTCCCAGATTTAGGCATGGACCAAATTGTGATTTTGACTGCGACCACTATTGCCCACAATTTTTTCAGTTTATCACATTTCCGTGGAATCGAACTATTTATTTCTATTTTTCCTAATTTCTTAGTTATGAAATTTGTTGTGAACTTGAATTGGTTTGATTGCTCGGATTATCTATGTTTCTGTCAAGGCTTTGTCAATAACCTTTTAAGAGACTAAAATGAACCTTGAAGAATGTCAATTGAAATGGGATCATACAGTTTTTAGTATCCTTGTCATTAACTGATATGTAACGCCCTAGATATTAATTAAAATATTTTCTTCTTTATTTTATTATTAAAGCATAAAGTAAAGAAATGTCACTCTTATTAAAACAACAAAATATGTGATAAATCAAAGTTTAAAAATGCGAAAGTGAACTTGACAGAAATACCTTTCGGGGTTTCTTCTTTATTGTATTATTAAAACATAAATTAAAAAAATGTCACTCTTATTAAAATAACAAAAAATATGATAAATCAGAATTTTAAAGTACGGAAGTAAAATTGACAAAAATAACCCTCAGGGTTTACATTTATTCAGAAAAATAAGACAACAAAACATCTAGGGGTAAAACAAGCAAACGCCGCCAAGGTTTTCTCTAGCAGGTTTCGGCTCTTCTTGCTTAGGTGGATTCTCTAACTACTCATCGAGTCTGGTATGAAACACTAAGGGCAGAGAAGTTACACCAAATGAGTAATGAAACTCAATAGGAAACAATACCCGACAACCAAACCTAGAGATAATTTGCATGCTCAACAGGATATACATTGACAACGCAAATGATAACGGAATAAACTATAGCTAAATACCAAAAGATAAACATATAGCTATGTTATGAATTCGTTCTTTTGAGTTTTTAGGAATTCCACCGAGAAATGCCGGTTCCTACCTAACTATCTAATATAGGGCACTCAGTTGATATTGACCAGTCTTTGCCTACCTAGGGTCTGTAGTCTGAGGTTATGTACTCGACTTGAATACTGACCCGGCAAGGAAGGA
>JABCMJ010072821.1:0-11917 GCA_014822125.1 Arbutus unedo
AGAGAGAGAGAGAGAGAGATTCATTTGCAGTTTCTCTCTCTCTTGGTGAGCTTAAAGGATGATAGAGAGGAGAGGGACAATAAATAGAGAGAGAGTGGGGGGGTCCAAGAAGATTCCCTCTCTTGGTGTTAGTTTCTCATTTTGTAGTTATTAGGGGAGTGAAAAGGCAAGATGATAAACCATAATTTATGAACCAATAAAACAGATAGGCAGTGGTCCAAAGTGAAGACAAGTTGAATATTGTCACGCCCACGCCCACCACTTTGCAGACAATTCACCTAGAGACCCTTTATTTACTTTAACTTGGGGACACCTCATCTCTCTCTCTCTCTCTCTCTCTCTCTCCATGCATAGAACATAGTCTATTTGTATATGCTATGTTATGTTAAAAAGATGTTTACTAAGGAAAATAAAATATATACGTAGATTAGATTCGTTTTAAATAAGTATGACGTTCGTCGTATGTCGAGTCCAAAATACGCCTACTTTCCACCACCACGAATCCTAGTTGAATGTGAATTTAATTATACGTTATGCCACCCTTTATTAACTTTAGCTTGGGGACACCCTCGTGATCTCTCTCTCTCTCTCTCTCTCTCCCTCTCTCTCTCTCATACATAGAACATAGTCTATTTGTACATGCTATGTTAAAAAGATGTTTACTAGAGAAAATAAATATGTTGATTAGATTTGTTTTAAATAAGTATGACTTTCGTCGTTTGTCGAGTTCAGACGACACCTACTCTCAACCACCATGAACCCTGGTTAGATGTGAATCTAGATGTTATGCAACCCTTTATTAACTTTAGCTTGGACACACACACACACTCTCTCTCTCACACACACACACTCACACTATGCATAAAAGATGTTTAATGAAGAAAATAAGTATGTGTGAAATATTAGATTTGTTTTAAATAAGTATGACTTTCATTATCTGTCGAGTCCAGAGTACTACACATTCACCACCACCACACTAGTTAGATGTGAATTTAGACGCGAGTGTCGCGAATTCACTTAATACTACTTTGGTATTTTTCACAAACTCGTATCGCTAAGTATATATGTATTTTGTTCCAAAAAAACTTTGATGTATTTTGAATCCTTGTCCATCACAAGACATAAGTCGTAGCAAATGAATGTAGTCTAGCTCGTATCAGGTGAACCGTCTAAATTTGACGCTCTCTACGGTATTTTTCATTTTTTTATATTTTAGCGATATTTTTAAAATTGTGCGTTACGGTGCTCCAAAATCCTAACTTATCATATATACCAACTTAAATCTACACCCTATGATTTTTAGGTACTTTTTAGCATTTCTGCAAAATTAAATGGGAAATAGTTGAAGTTGATGGGGGACCGTTTACATGGTTCCTTTGATGTTGGGGAAGGGAAAAGCATCTCACCTAACAAGCCATTCATGTGTCTCTCTTTCTCTCTCTCTATCTCTCTCTCACACACACACATAATTACATTTATGAAATGATCAATAATAGTAATATGATCATTAATTTATGCATTATATTCTGAATACTATATGATGCGACACTCTACATGTATTTCTCTCTCACATTCACACACGGATTAGTTATGTTTATGAAATCAATAGTAGTTATATCATCATCATTATTTATGTATTATATTTTGAATACTATATGATGACACACTCTACACCTCTCTCTCTCTCTCTCACACACACACACACACACACACACAGAGTTACGTGTATGGAATCAATAATAGTAAGATCATCATCTTAATTTATATTTTGAATACTATATGATGCCACACTCTACACGTCTCTCTCGCTCTCACGCACACACACATGTACACATGGATTAGTTACGTTTATGGAATCAATAATAGTAAGATTATCATCTTAATTTATGCATTATATTTTCAATACTGTATGATGCGACACTCCACACGGCTAATTTGTGTGTGTGCGTGTGTGTGTTATGGCCAGGACATATCAGCCAGTGTATCAAATCATACTAACGCCACATTATATTATATTCAAATACGATGCACAAATACGAGTTCAATTTTCTTCATCTTTGGCTGTGTGGGACTACTTTTAGATCTTACTTCGATGATCGTAACTGTCTATTTTGTTTAGATTAATTTCTTAAATTCTAGAAAAAGAAATAAGCTCGATCATATATCAACAGGTGCTTGACTCAAAAATATATTGTTTTTACTTAAAAACTATTAATTTTTCAGGCTGAAAAAGTAAATTTTTATGTTAAACACATATCGATATCTTATTAAATTGGAATTAATCTAATTGAAATAGACGATTTTTGATCATCATCTGTGTAGAATTTCAAAGCGAATCTCACACAACCAAGAATAAATTAATTTTGTTTAGTTGCAGGTGAACAAAATTGAATTCCTAAAAAATGTATTAGTATATATAGAATGAGGTGTATGTAATATACATGTGTTTCCTCTTCATTCGATATATAAATCTTTGCTTTCAATGAAGGTAACCTTTTTGCTTTATAAACATGGAATGCCATTTGTCGGGTGGCTACCATTCCTATATAAGTGGTGTCAGCTTCACATTAAAAGCGATATGGGTAAGGCTACTCTATAAAATTAATGAATCTTGGAACCAGATAATTAACAAGTGAGAGAGAGAGAGAGAGAGAGAGAGAGAGAGAGATGTAATCTGATTCAAAGTTAAATGTGATTTGGACATTGATATGCTGCTTTCACCTTATTGATCCCTTTGGTAGGTTTAGGCCAGATGGAACCAATACGTGCGTGCAGTGTGTGATTCCCCATATCCAATTATCATGAAAATAGCAAAAATATGGTATTCTAATGGAAAGTTCCAAAACCCATTCATTGATTATGGAATTTGCCTCATATATAAACTCCTTTGCGTGATTCCCCCCAAAATAGTTTTTCAAGTCGTGGTGTGAGATACGAAATCGGGCATCAGAAAAAAAAATTGGATAGACATTCGGATGATCAATACTTAAAGGTCCCACATTATTAATTTGGTGAATTAAAAAGTTCAGCACTGTATATAATACATCATGATCTTATATTATGCAGAGTTTTTTAAAGGTTATTGTGCAGTTTTATATAGTGCGGGCAAAATATCGTAGTTTGACCCACTTTCTTTTTTAAACTACACCGTTTTGACTTATTACACGAATTGTTAAGAAAATACATGGTATCAAAACCGTGTAATTTCGAGTACAAAACAGACAAAACTACGATATTTTATCCACACTATAGGAAACTTCACTACAGTTCTCCCAAATCTTCCGACGTAATATATATTTTTGCGTTCGACTATTCCTCTTACCCAACAACTGTTTCTAAACACGAGTCTCGTTATCTCTATGACACTAGAAAAGTAATGGACTTGAAAATTTTATTGTGTAGAGTGCACAGTAGGTCGTGTTGTGTGTCAAATCAATATCATTTGGTCAACATAGCGGTATCTTTAATTTGATGCACAACAGGATAGTATTTTAGTGACCAAATAGTATCGTTATGATATACAATACATCATACCATACGCTGTGCACAATAAATTTTCGTGTACAAAAGTAACAATGATGGTCCGAACCAAAGCATAAGACAAAGCAAAAGCAAACCCGATTACTCTGATGTTGACAAAACCACAAACATAACCATAATAAAAGCAAAAGAAGTTTGTAAAGCAGACTAGACTTTAATTGATTGTAAAGAAAGTAAAAAAATTGATCTGGGGCCCTTGTTTTTGGGCCAAAATCAGAGGTCCTAGGTAGCGGCTTGATGGGCTTAGGTCCTAGACCGGCCGGCCCTAAATATAGTGCTGTTTTTATGTGAATTTTATGGTGTAAGAGAGAAGAAATACTAACCCTCTGAGTTTCACATAGGTTATATGAGAGAAAAACTACAGAAATATAAAGAGGAGGAGGAGAAGATATCATGAGAGAAGTGGGAAAAAATAAATAAACAGATCACGGGAGGAGATGCTCAAAGAGAATTTAGACTAGGTGTCTGTTGTGCACTATACATATCAGAATATGTTACGTGTCAAATGATATTATTTTGACATGTAACATACCCTGTTGGGCACAGTGCACAACAGAATTCCCATTCCCAAGAGAATTTTGGCTAGAAATGGTTTGCACCAAACGAGTTATTGTCTTATTGATTTGGCGCTCTACTAGTTAGGAGCGGAATCAAGATTCGAAGATTTTAGAGGACTCGGATTTTTTTTTGAAAAAATGAGGGAGGTGAATGTAATTTGGAGGGGTCACAATATAATTTTTAAAATTTATATCTAGGTCCTAATTTTTTTAAAAAAAATTTGAGAGGACTTAGGCTCTCATGATCTCCATGTAATTCTGTCCCTGCTACTATTGGCAACATTCATGTTAAGTCTTGTCTCGAGGACCATTGTATCTTTTGATTATGGAAAGAGTATAATTCGACGAGCCTTCTAAAATTATCTAAGAGGGAAAATACCAACTAATTAGAAGAAAGTCAGAAAGAATCAGGTATTTTTTGTAGAATTGAAATGTAGAATTTTTTTTTTATAATTTAAGTATATCTCAATTAATTTTTAAATAATATCAAAATAGATTTTCAAGACATTAATGATGATAAAGAGATGAACATGTACATAAGCACAATGCACAAACAGTGACAGTAAAAGATGGATCACGATTCATATGGGCGGCTGTGACTAGAAAGAGAGACAGAGAGGGTCAAGCTGTATGGTAAAAGAGGACTTTGTTTAAGGGTTGCAGGCTTGAATGTGGAGCAGAAAAATAGGTAGGGCGGCACTGTGTTTTTTTAGGGTTTTGGGAATTGGAAAGCTCAATCGGTGGTGGCTTAAACCTTTACGGTTATCTAAAAACACAAATTATTTGTGTGTTTAAATATAAATGTATTTGGAATCGTCAGATGTAACGTGAAGTTCTTCATACTCTGTGTCTAGAAGTGCACGAATAATTTGTGTTCTTAGACTTTTTCAAACCTATATCAGGGCACCATACTACTTGAGATAATTAGAGAATAATTGTTATTCTTCAGAAGCAGAATAGAACTATAATTATTATTTTGAAAAAAGAAATACTTTGGTTCTTAAAAACTTTCTAGGAAAATATTTTTGAATTCAAAATCGATTGATTAGATTCACTTGAGTGTGTAGCGCTTTCAAAATTCAAATAAATTTAATCCATTAATTTTGAATTTGTGAATATTTTCGAGAAAAGTTTTCGGGAATTATAGTCTTCTAACTGGACAATCCATTAAAAATTTGGACCGCACAATCATAGTATTTGGCATTAGGACTCGAAATGAATCGGGCTATTATTAACGTATGGTTTGACTCGATACGAGATCGCTCAATTTTATTTTGTTTGTTACACAAATTGAACTCGAGCTTCAATTTTAGGCTTGTTTATTAAATAAGCTGATTCCGAACACCAATATTTGTCACAAATCGACCCTCGTCTCAACTATCATTTTCAAATTAGGGCATCCTCATAATAATAAAAATGATATTTGGAGTATGGAGCCTTATGTCGAGCATAAATATGTGACATTTTTAGCTCATTAAACCTATGCCAATTTGCTCGAGCTCGGCTCATTAATGTGTCAAGATTTTGAATGAGTACCGATTTTTATATTAGTATGGTACGTGCAGGTATCAATCGTATACGGGGTACCGTATTGAATTTATCACAACTATCAATACACACACACCAATATTAGCCAATATCCGTCCGGTATAAATCAGTATTTAGAACGATATGATATTAGAGATATTTAATACCGTTTCTCGAAATGATACCTACCAATTGGTACCGTAATGATACTGAGAACCTGCCAAGTGTCCCTTGGTGGGTTATACAAACATAAGTAATCTATTTGCGTTAAAAATAAAATGAATAAAAAAATACTCTGCGGGAACACATTGTTATATGTATTGTAGTGTTATATCAAAGATTTGATGACCATCAGCATAATATCCGTTGTCGTCCAGCGGTTAGGATATCTGGCTTTCACCCAGGAGACCCGGGTTCGATTCCCGGCAACGGAACTTTTTTTAAACTTCATATTTAACACTCGGGCATTATTTACTCGACCTTTCCCCATCTTATTCCGTTTTTCCTCGCCATTATTTATTGTTTTTGCCCAATGCAATCTTAGCCCACCCCAACTCAATTCATTAAAAAAGGCCCAAATCAAATGAGAAGGGTTTAAGTTATTCTGAGAAAGGCCGAAAGGGTTTCAAGTTTCAACCTCATCCGAGGATTGCTCGTCGCCTCCTGCCGTCCTTCTCCAGTCCGCCGGCTCCGGTCGTCCTCCTCCAGTCCTCCCTACAGTGATTCTCGAACTCCATTCTCGTTGTTGGTGGGAAATCGGTATGTCTCTCTCTCTCCGTCTAGGACAAGGTTTTCAAGTCCGAATATCTTTAACAATGCTTAACCATTGCTGTCAAACTGCTTAATAATTTTCGCATGGAACTGTCAAACTTATTTCTTAACTGTTAAAATTAGGACCTGTCAAAACTTTTGTCTGAACACTTGGTGTCTGCGGGTTTGAATGTTCTTGTTTAACAATTGATCATTGCGACCGATGTTGCAGTTTGACAATTCCATTTAATGTTCAGTTGCAGCCTTTTTATCTTCTTCTACTTGTAGGGTATTGCTTGACATGTCTTAGGTTGATTAGCCTCAATCCTATAGTTTTTCAGATTCTTTAGTTATGTAATGATGTTGCCTCATTAGGAGTCTTTATGTAGCTCTAAGCTTGTGTTACATTTCTATGTTTTTGAGCCTTCTAATTACAAATTATGTGCTAAATGCTAAACACTATTTGGGCCTTTTGATAAAATTGTTTTTATATGACCCCGTATTTTTGTAAAAAGCAAAGAAAATTGTAGAAAGTGAAGAAAATTGCAAAATAATTTTTGTAAGTATTCACTTATTATGCAAAGCACTTGCGGGTGTGCATAGATTTTTGAACATTTACATTTTTTGTACAAGTTTGCTAGATATTTATTATAACTCTTGTTGGTGTGTATATTTATATTTTTTTGATCGGCGAATATATATTATAGTTTGTTAAATTTTAGGTTAGCCCAGGCTAGATTATATTCCTGGTTCTGCCCTTGATACTTGGGGACAGCTTGAGGAGGAATCGCTAAATATCTTGGTGGAATTTGTCCCGGGTTGATCATTCTCATCACTCTGGGAAAGTTTGGTTCATCCCTGGAATCCGTGCGATTGCCACCCCTTTGAATAATCGAATTTTTCTGTTTTCATTTACAAAGTTTCTCTTGAAATGCTTTTTCTAATAAACAGGTTATAAGAATGTACATGATTTAGCCCTTTGCTCATTAAACTTCATATTTTCTGTTTGGTATAGTGAAATTTCTTTTAGAAGATGTGTGCCAAGTAGGCTATGAGTAGTATTAATGTTCATTCATTAATCATTATATAGTATGCATGTACGAATTTATTTTATATATATATATATATATATATATATATATATTGCTGTGTCCCATTGTGTCCGAGTCCATGTTACATAGGTTTATACATTAGCCAACTGAAATCATAAACCGTAGAAATAGCTTTTCTTATCTTCAACCTTTTGAGCTTATCAACTTGTTATCCATTTTTAATGGAGACAGCTAAATAAGAAACTGCGGTTGATAAAAGATGCAACACGATGAGGTCATATGGCAAGTTATCAGGCACAACCACTGCAGTTTCATGACCAAGTAAATCTCATCAGCTGAACATCATTCTTTTTTCTCATTATATGATTCAAATGTTGATTGATTCTTCTTTATTTCCAATGTTTGATTCGATTTTTGTTTATCTCTTTGTGTTAGAATAACGACCGGGAATTTTTGTCGGAACCCTTATAACGTGACTGGGATTTGTAATCGGAGCTCTTGCCCTCTCGCTAACAGTCGTTATGGCACCATTCGCGACCACGACGGTACTGTCTTCTCGTCTTTCCTTCAGGCTCTGTTTGGGTAGATGTGGATTTCATGAAGGGATTGAATGTTCACTTACAACATTAATACAAGAGGTTTACTTATAGGTGACTTGTGAAACTAGAGTGGAAAATGGAGTAGAGGTCGAACAAACGTAATTTATAGGGATACTTGTATAAAACTTTCATACTGGAATTGGGCCTGCACCATCTTAGTGCAGTGTAAGAAGTGTTAAATCATTAAGTCCACTAGTTTGACAAGAGTACTTTTTCCCCTTGTGATTTCTGTTGCTTGTATGTGTTGGGGTCGGTGGGTCTCTTTTGTGGGAAGAGAGGGGGGGGGTTGCGGGGGCTTGCCGTATGATGGGATGTGCGTGTGTGCATAGCTGAATGTGTGCCTAACTGTTATGCAATTTTTATTTATTTTTTGCAGGAGTCTTCTACTTATATATGAAAACAATAGAAAGGGCTCATATGCCAAATAAATTGTGGGAAAGAGTTAAGCTTCCACGAAATTACGAGAAAGCTCTTGAAATTATTGACAAGAATATGGTATTAAACATCTAGCTTGTTCTAGCTTTCTGGCAGGAGTAATTATTCAATTTATCCTTCTCTCGAGGACATTCAATTTCTTAATGTACTCTCCTTGGAAATTGACAGATGTATTGGCCTAAGTATCTGGTACACAAAACAAAACAACGATTGACCAAAATGACTCAGATGCGGATACGTATGAGGAAACTTGCTCTGAAAACAAGGTTCACACTTCTCTTTCTCCCACTGTTTCCCTGCAAACATCTTCCTGATTGGTCAACATGTTTTTAACTTGTTTTTTCATTACACAACATGCTATATAATGGTCCCTGCATAGATTTAGCACTTTTACATTTGCCAACATTGTTCGATTATCATGTGAGGATAGTGACATTCACCAAGGAAAACGTGTATGTCTTCCAGGTGCTAATTTTGCTTCCATTTTGAATGACAAATTTTGTATTTTTTCATAAAACATGACTACAATGTCAATCATCAATTGTGACATCATAGAAAGTAGTGTATTGTGCCTTCTCTTATATGTGAATCCTTGTTTGCGTGGGGAAGACTCTGATGATTGTTGGTTTCATAACAACATATGGCTGAGATAGTCCTAAGAACCCAACGGTCTTAGCTTGACTGAGTGGTTCCCCTTTTACGTTTTCATTAGTCTCATGGTAGTCTATGCCACGAGCCCCTAACTTTACAGGGTAGTACTTTGCTTTTAGCCTTGTACATTTCATTAGTTTAAGCTGCTTTGACCAACAGCTCTGCGTATTTGGGCGTGAACCTTCCACTCGATAAGTTCTTTCGTGTGAAGCTGCGTTTCACTTCTTGAATATGCATTGAGATTGTCGAGAACTTTGCAGTATGTTGTGCTGTACTGTATGAACTTAGATGTTCTGTGGCAAGGGTTATTTACATTATATAGTGGCTTCTTACTGTAATAATCTAAATGTCCTGTTGAGGTATGGTTTCATCTAATTACATTGTTTATGAGGCTGGTATTGCTGAGGTATGCTCAGGGAATTGAGATATCTAGTGGCCAAGAGTCAGGTCCTTTTCTAGCTATAACATTTTTCATGTTCCATTGTTTTTGTTGCCTTCCAGGGAAAAGCTAATGACAACGCCTAGGAAAGAGAAAAAGAGAGAGGCTAGGAGAGAGGAGAAGGCTGAAAAAGCAGCAGTCCTGGATAAGGTTGTGGAATCATCCCTCTTATGGTGTTGATGCAAGTTACACATCCCAGGAAAAGAGGTGTCACTAATATTGTTTACAATTCTGCAGAGTATTGAAAAAGAGTTGCTTGAGCGGCTTAAGAAAGGAGTTTATGGCGACATATACAATTATCCTGTAAAGGAATACAATAAAGTTCTTGATATGGAAGGACTCCAGGCTGCTAGTGAAGATGAAGAAGAGGTATTGCTTTGATGGTTACGGTTATGAACTTGATGAAGATAACTCTGCATTCTCAAAGTGTTTGAAACTTGACTTGTTACTTGATATGGGATAAAAATATGCAGGAACCTGAGATAGAATATGTTGAAGGCTATGAAGAACTTGAAGAGGAAGATGATATAGAAGATTTTGGTGGTCTTGCAATTGGAAAGTCTCACATAGGTGTTGATAATGGTAAAGTCTTCTTAAGATTTGTGTAGTTTCATAAAAATTTTGGGTTGATATGATTTTGTCAGACTCTGGACATTTGCTTGATTTTGTATTCCACGTAGATAATTCATAGGTTACAGATAATTTTTCCGGTTAGTAGTTGCTCCCTCCATATTAAATTTGTAATTGATGTGTTATGGCCTTATGGGGATCTAGCTAAAAGCCCAAAATAACCGTGGAAGTCAAATGTGAGGATATTCTCAGACATCTTTGTTACATTTTTTGGGAACCACTTGCTTCTCGTGCCAGGTTATGATGTCCTTAGTATGTTTTGGAAAGCATATTAAGTACAAGGAAATTGTAGTTTAACATCATTCCGGATTGTATAGGAACGGACGATGAGGACGAAGAGGCTGTAGCAGTTGATCGAAAGAGCTTGAAAAGAGATTCTCGAAGAAAGCATGAGAAAGATGAATTTGGTACCAAATTGAAGAAGAAAGCCAGAGTACTTGTTGAGGTAAAGTGTTGGAAACATATTAGTCATTTTCTACAAATGCTTCGATCTTGTACTCCATTTTGTTCATGCTAGTAGGTACATTAATCCATGATAAGGATAATTTATCCCCTGGAATTGTTAATTCTAGTGAAGTAGAAACTTCAAGTAAGATGATGGGAGAGAGATTGCTTGCGGTTTTCTTCACTACAATGTAGGATTGTTTACCGATCTGTGACTTAAGTATGCATGCACTAACTCCTCTCCCAAAATGATTTATATGTTAGGTTGAGCGTGAAGATACGAACGAAAGAGAAGTGGCAGTCCAATGAGATCTCGTGGTTGATTTCCCAGGCATTTTATGATCTGTAAACCAGATAGCAAAAGCACTTAACTTCAAATTTTTATGTGCTTGACTTCTCGCACGATGGCTTGGTTGAGAGGAAAGGTTGCGTAAGGAAATCCGGCATTTTTGTTTGTAATTTTAATGTTGGTTTGGATATAATCTTGGACTCGATCAAAATCATTTTTCTGTTTTTTTATTTTATTTTATTTTAATCGTTCAGTTTTGTCATGTACTACTCATTCTAGCAGTTGTGGAGGTTTTTCTGCTCCCTCTGATTGTGTTTTTTCTCCATATTTCCTGTAGTCTTCACCAGAATTGGTTATCAACTGTATTGTTTTAGGTGTCTTTAAATGTGCCAACTCACTAATAAAAGCTCCCATTTTAATAACCTTCCACCTTCCCAATGGATAGCTTAGGATCATGCTCAGCCCGCAGACTACTACTCAAGCCCGGGGAGGCAGTTAGGGATGAAATGAGGTTGGGTCGGTTTGAGTTTGAGAGTAGGATTGAATCGGTCTGTTCGGGATAAATATATTAAATGTTGATTCTGATCAAATTAATTAGGGGACCTTAATCGAATGGAGTTTGGGACGAATATGTTGAATGTCGATTCTGATTGAGCTAATCAAGGATCAAAATTAGTTCGGGGTGGTTCGGTAGTTGGGGATTTTCAGGATTTCGATTTATTCAGTTTTGAATGGGTTGCATCCGTGCAACAAATTATATTGCATTGGATATACATAGATAAATTTTACTATTAAATGGGCAGGACTCTTAAGTTCTTCTATGTTGGACCACAAGATGAGATTGATTTAAGCCCCGTTTGTTAATCTGTTTTAAGGCTTGGGATGGGATAAGTAATCCCATAGGCTTGTTATCCGTGTGTTTGGTTTGCAAAAACTGAATGGACTAAGAAGCCGACGGGCGACAGGAGATGTAAACCCCTCACTAGGGCATAATAGGAATACCA
>JABCMJ010072832.1:0-13059 GCA_014822125.1 Arbutus unedo
AGGCGATTTGTTTGCTGTGCGATTCAGCAGTGATTGAATTCGTTAATTCTGGAGCTACCAGCGACGGCCAAAAAGCCAGGCCAAAGATTCTCGCACAGGCATGTAGCGCCTCGTCTACCAATGCTCACGCGGGTGCTTCTTGCTAAGGCGGAACGCTACCCTGCCGATTTATGTTTACATCCCACAGTTTTGACAGATTAGCCAGGAGGTTTGCTTACAAGTAGAAAAAATTGTGGTTACGTCAATTCGGAGTAAGGATCGGTTTTGATTTAATAGTAAAATTATTTTTTGATTTTTCAGTTTGATTTCGAATGTTCCCATTTTTTTGTTCTAACCAAACTAAATTAATTTTGTAGAATGGAATAAATCTTCATCACTCAATTAATAGGATTGTTTATCCTTGTTGGATTTTCTGTGTGCTGAGAGCCCTGAGATACTATCACGTGTTGCCAAGGGCTTAGCCACCTTATAGGAAAGGTGGGCTTTAGCCCAGGTGAGGTCAAAAAAAAAATTTTTACATGTAAAATTTTAGCTCAAATTGTTTTAGCCCATATTATTTTGAGTTAAATACATTTTTAGTCTAATTCAAAATATAGCTCAGGGTAACTAAAAATCCTGATTCCGCCCTTGCGTGCTGCCGATTATGGACCCTTGCACTCTACAACCCAGTGCTAGTCCTAAACTTCTGGGGCCTGAAGTGAACTCTTAAAGCCCATATATTTTTCATACAAAATATATACAAAAATGGTCTCATTTTGATTACAATATCAATTGCTCACTTTTTCTTCTTCTACTTTAGTTAAGATTTTTGTTATTGTGTGTGTGTGTATAATACCAAAGTTACAGAAAAAATCATGTCAGAAAAAATCGTCCAATAATCCATAATTTCTTTCAACTTGAGCCACCAAATTTCTTTATTCTAATTCAACTTCATTCGTTTTTTACACAACAACGGTTCTGGAAACTATACTGCTTTCGTTATTTACAAAATATGTCTCAAGTTTCTTTGTTATTTCAATGTTTCAATAGGGTAAGGTTAAAATTTAAAAAACCTAAGCCTAACATAACAAAGAGACTCAAATAGTCAGAGACCTCTGCTTTTTGAGAATTTTTAGGAAGCCCATGTCAATAGCTTTCTGGGATTATGCCTACGGCCGGCTCTGACTCCATCCTTACACTTCAGTTGCAGTTGTCTTTTTCATAAAAGACTATTACAGTATCGTCCATCTTATGCAATAAGGTTATACATAACTATATAAATTATAATTTCAATCCATCAACTCAAGAAACTGACAAAGAATTTAATAACTGAAATTAGTTACATATATTAGAGTAGCTTTCTATTATAATCTTATGCAAAGACTATTAGAGTAGCTTTCTCTCTTACTTATATTCTATCATTTGAATTCCTAAAATTATAACTGAAATTAGTTACACATTTATTAAATTGGGTTGTGATACTTCAACTTGGATCATACTTAATAATATTAGAACGCTTGTGAAAATTGAGTCTCTCGTTAAATAAATTGAATAAAGCTTTTGATTGATATAATATTGAACGGTTCAAGTAATTTGATGCAGACTCTTCAACATGTGTATGATATATGAGCTAAACTCTAACAAAAATTTGAAATTGAAGACTCGATCACGAATTTGTTGAAAACTAACTTCAATTAAAAAAAAAGAGCAAGTTTCTAATTTAATAAAAATAAGTCATAGTTTGATCTCCAAGAAACGATTTGCCACTTCCATGTTAAATATTGAAAGACTAAGAATTTATACTATATTAAATTGCAGGACAATTTTTTCTTTTTTTTTTTTAAGGAGAGAACACGAAAGATAAGTTATAATTATGATCTCCAATAAACGATTAGCCACTTCCATGTACAATATTAGAAGATTATGAATCTATATTTAATAAATTGTGCCGGACGATTTTTTTTATAAGAAGAGCTATGAGAGTGTCGTATAGCATTATGAGAAAACAATTTAGACAAATTATAATAATAAAACCTATACTATAGATCACCACATGGCACTATGGAAAAGGAAATTTAACCAAATCCTATCTATTTTATCACAACATATTATTTTATTTTTTGTAACCAGTTAAATTTTTATTTTAAAATCAAATGTGAACTCAAGTTTTAATTATTCTGGTGTAGAATAAAACGGGAACAAGACGGGAATCTTTCATCATAAATAAGAACAATGCTTCTACAATATATTTATATTTTATCGTATTTCGATGTGACTTTTTGTGAGGAGAGCTCTTAGAGCGTCACCTGACATTGTCAAATTTTTTTTAGGCAAATTGTAACATCTAATTTAAAATTTATACTTTGCAGAGCGGCTCTTTGAGGATAGTACTTTCTAAATAAACAAAATGACGCCATAAAAAAAGAGATTTAATCAAATATTATGTAATTTAAAATTTAGAAAGTTTGCAAATCAAATGGCCAAAATAGTTTTTTTACGAATATAGAATTGAAGATTTTTTGTATCAATTTGTGGAGTTACTAGTTAGATATTGTAGATATTAAAAGGTCTATAAATTAAACAGAACAACGTAAGACAAATATAATCACGTTAAATAATTTAAGACATTAATAATTATGGAGACTTATGTATGATAAATTGTTTATTGAAATTAAATATTATACGTTTGTGCCTGACATAGATTTAACGGTAAGTTAAACTTACTTGCCCCGAGGTATTTAACAAGTTCACTGACACCTTCTATTTTGTTTGAAATATTGTTTTTTTTTGCTTTTGAAACTATTATACAATTATTTTTTTCGCCATTAAAATTGGTCAAATATCATTAATCAAACTATTAAAACTTTAAGTTAGAATTTTTTTTGGCAAAACGAATTCCTTCTATGTTTTAGTTTCAAAAAAATTTAAAAACTTTAGCATATGGTATTTTCGGACGCTATAAGAATTGTGTTACAATTTATTTTTTCAAATAAAATATCAAACCTAAAGTTTAATAGTTTGACAAACGATATTTGATTAGTTTTAACGACACGTGGGGTAATTGCATAATAATGTTAAATGTAAGAGAGAAAATCTCAGATACTATAGGGGAGGTAATTGTAATTTACGATTTCTCTATAAGGGGCCAAAAAGAGAATAACTAGAAACGCTGAAGACGGACACATGTACAGGAGGCAGATACAAAATCCGTACTAACTACTAATGTACTTTCAGATGAACATTTGATGTCAGTAAATGACGTCACTAAATACGTACTCATGTCGTCATTGTCTAGGTCAACAATTTCCCAGGCGCGATTGGCTGCAAATATTTCTGTACCTTGTGTAGGTATCAGAAGTTGACAAATAGTGATTAGGAACAAAAATTACACAAAAAAAAATCTCGGAACACACTTTTTTGTGTGTAGATTCGAATAGAAATATATTCGAAATTGTTTGATGTACAGTGAATTTATATTATTTTAAAAAGGCCCACGAGTATCGGATGATTCTTGACAAATTTGTATATAGATATGTGTACGAATAATGTATTTCTAAACTTGCTCAAATTACATCGAGTTCAGTTTGATCTTCAAAAAATTTCTAATTGCTTCCAAATTTGATTTGATTTTCGAAAAAATTTCCCAAACTCTAATTCTAACGCAATTAACCTTCTATGTACTTTTAATTTAATCTCCGTCTCGATTCCCGCCTAATTTTTTTATATGTACAAAATTATGTATATATGTATTTTTATCTTTATCACTACTAAAATATATTTTAAAAAATTATTTACTACAGCTACATTAATTTTATCCTGAAATATTTTTGGGACAGAGTAGGATTTTCGAACACCGTTCGAAATGGGGATGGAGATTGAAGGTAATTTTCTTTTTCAAAAATAAGAAAAAGATGAATATCGAGTTTGGAAATTAAAGACAGAAATAATTAAATTCGTTCTCAATCTGTGTGTTACTATCCTAGTGGCGTTTAATCCTCCAATAAAAACCGACACTTTGCGACTAACTAACAGGATCTCCACTTTCACATGGTTTATCTACTCTTCCCACCCAACAACCCTAATGAGAATGGCTTTTGTGTGTGAAAAGAATGTGATTATGAGTACTAACACTCCACCTAAAATCAAAATCAAGCTATGGTTTGCTTTGTGGAAAAAGACAATTATTTAGTCAAAAAGTTTTTTTTTTTTTTTTTTTTTATGTTTAGATCCCTTCTCCAAACTTTTAAGCTATTAGGGAGGTAGACATGGTTTCCTCTAGACTTTGGATTCTCTCTAGTTCAAAACATGAAAGGGTTACTAAACAAAACCAAGTTATTTACAATTAAGTTCATGTACGGTCGTTAAAAGTTCGTTTAATATTAATTTAGGAATAAACAAATTGAACTTGGGTATTTCTTTTAAACTCGTTCTATTTTTATTTTTCTTTTGAAGCTAAATATCAAGAGGTTACGATTCTTTGATCGAATTTTTTATTCCAACAAAGAGACCTACAATACAAACGGGTTAGATCAGGTGAGACTTGCGTTGATAATTTTGCAAATGAGCATTCGTAGATATTAGGTCACTACTTCCACGTAGAGACGTGAACTTGGTTTTTGTCCTTTCTCTTCTTAGTCTCTTTAGCAATTCTGGCCAACCTAAATAGGGTTACTAAACAAAACCAAGTTATTTACAATTAAGTTCATGTACGGTCGTTAAAAGTTCGTTTAATATTGATTTAGGAATAAACAAATTGAACTTGGGTATTTCTTTTAAACTCGCTCCATTTTTATTTTTCCTTTCAAGCTAAATATCACGAGGTTACGATTCTTTGATCGAATTTTTTATTCCAACAGAGAGACCTACAATACAAACGGGTTAGATTAGGCGAGACTTGCGTTGATAATTTTGCAAATTAGCGTTCGTAGATATTAGGTCACTACTTCCACATAGAGACGTGGACTTGTTTTTTGTCCTTTCTCTTCTTAGCCTCTTTAGTCATTCTGGCCAACCTGACTTAGACTCTCTAAACAAGGAATAAGTGTTAAAGGAGTCAATTGACTTTGAAATCGTACATGTCTTCTACATTTTTGTTTTCAAGCTAAACATCACGAGAGCACGATTCTTTGATCAATTTTTTTGTTCCAACAGATAGACCTACAATTCAAACGGGTTAAATCAAGTGAGACTTTGAGTTGATAATTTTGCTACCAGTTGCTTGCACATAGTGACACGTGGATTTCTTGTTTGCCCTTTTTCTTTTTAGCCTCTTTAGCAATTATGGCCGACTTGATTTAGACTCTCTAAACAGGATTAAGCGTAAAAGGAGTCAACGCAAAGGCTCTACATATTGAATTGGATTCACACGAATCTAACAGGCTTTTGGAGAAAATCCAGTAGCCTTACTTTAAAGATTTCTTAAAAAGGATTAATGGATAATAGAAAAAAGTGAGACTTTAAGATAATTAAATAAAAAAAACTCATCCCTTTTGACACATTACCGTGATTAGATCCGAGATTAGTACAAGACTAATCATAGTCTACGAAACGTGTTATACTCGTGTTAATTAAGATTTGATTTCATGGCTCTTAAGCTTATCGTATGTTTACATTGTTGTAGATTCACAAGATTCTTTTTTGATAACGCAGAATGTCTGGGTCAATTTATGTACATTTCGAGTAATTTTTTAGAGAATCAATCTCACCGTTTATTAGTGGGGATCTCAATTAAAATTAGAAAAAAATTTTGTATAGTCTATTCCATAAATGTTGATAGCACCCCGAGAGATTTCAAACTTAATATATTACGAAAGAAGCAAATAGTTAAGTCACAAGATTCTAGACAAGACTAATAGGATTATGTTATTTATTCAAGGTTAGAATATTATCATAGCTAAGGAATGGTCATCGATTTCGATAAGATAAACATCAAGAAAAATTTACGTCTTAGAAAATGTACCAAGAAAGATTCTTTGAATTTAAAATTAATAATTATGATTCACTTGTATTTTTTGTTCCACTAATCTAAGTGCATCGTGACAATTGATTTTGGATTTGGAAAAATTTTCTTGGTTTATTTTCTAAAACTGCAATATTACTCTAAACATAATCGAGGCGCTAACTAACGGATTTGGGGGAGCTGTTGTGACACTCCAGTCAAATTGTAGTGTCAGCTGTTACACTGAGCATCTAGGAGGGAGAGTCTCGGTGGACGTTTGGATGGATGGTCTAGAATCTCACATCGCTTGACGGATGTAAGTTTAATATATTTATAATAAATCATGACTCTACATTGTACTTTTAAAGTCGTGAGGACATCAAAATCAAATAGAATTTCACAGTTAAACGTGTTCGTTCTGAAGTAATCCAGGAATGGGTGACCTGCTAGGAAGTCCATAGGGTTTGGGCGGTCGAAGCAAACAATACTTTACAAGGTGGAGTAGATTGTAACAACTGTAGTGCAGTTTCCTATAGTATGGATAAAAAGACGTAGTTTCATTCGTTTTGTTCTCAAAACTACGTCGTTTTAATTTATTACGCGAATTATTATCAAAATGCATGAAGATCAAAATAATATAATTTTGAGAACAAAACGAACATAATTATGTAATTTTGTATGCACTGTACGTACACTACAGAAAAATACTACACTGCAACCTCTCTAACTAGTTTGCAAGTGCATTTTATGACTTCAATTTCGATCATTTCATTCTTTCTTTTTTTCCCTTTAGGATATAAAAATTAAAAAACATCCAAACTCACACTTCAATGTCCCTAACTTCAATACACATTAACGCGACCTCTGAACTTTGAATGCTTCCGTCAAACCAGATTCCCGTCATTCTATTCCATCAAAGTCCAGACAGAAATGATGACCTGTCCTACGGCCTTAGATTTTGGGGAGAATTAAAGTTTGGAGGTTTATGGAACATTTGAGTGTAAGTTCAGATTTTCTTTTAAAATTTTATCTTATTTTTATCTCTCTCCAGCAATAGAATCCTGCATTTTGTACCAAATTAAAGTAATATTTCAATTTATTTTTCACTTGACGAATATTTTGCACAACTTATAATTTGAGAGGAGGTTTATGCAAAATAGTTAATTAGTTACTTCCGTATTTCAATTTGTTATGTACATAAATAAATAAATGGGCAATGCTACAAAATGACGAACTATGTTTAAAAAATTACTAAATAATGATGTAATAAGAATTGACCTCAACACTTCAAAAAAAAAAAAAACAATTAACCAAAGTTAGGCCAATGGCATTCGGTGGCAGACATATTGAGTGGAGGAGGTGACACGTGTCATCTCCAAATTGTAAAAATAAAAAAATAAAATTATTTTTATTTTTCCAGTGCTTCGAGATGGTTTAGGAGTTCTTCAATACTTTTGAAATACGGCCACGACTGTCTCATGTTTACTATTGAAAAAAAGGGTATGGGGCATAAATCATGTGGTGATGCTCCTGCAGCATTGAATGCTTTTTCTTGTACAGGTTAATTAACAAATCAATAGTACATGTCCGAGAGGGAGGTTGAGACGAGAAACAAGTCATGAGTGTACAGTGAGAAATATTATAAATTCCATATGGTGTTACTTTCAAATTTAAATTCTGAATTGGCTCTTGTGAGAGGCCCATATGTTTCTCATAAAAATGAGTGTTGCAGTCTCAGAATTGAAACTAAAAAATTCTTTCCGAATACAAAATCAAACGTCATAATTCTAAGAGCATAAATACAAGTAAAATTATGACCTTCGATTCTAATTCTAATTCTGGGATTGTATACTTTTCCTTCACGTATTAGTTCTTCCATGAGTGCTCTATCTTATAATATTAGAAATTGTATTATGTTTTGGCTAGGTAATTCAATTGCGAGTCCTAGTTTTACGCTGGAAGATGATTCTATCTTCTAAGTCGGTGGTGTGCCACAAGGACAAGTGTAGGGCTGGTGGTTTGGTCTCAATTCTCTTTTGTCAAAAAGTCTGGAGTCTTCAGCCCTTTTATGATAAGGGCAAAATTAAACAATAGTGCTACATACACATCATTTTTACACATTATTTGTATACATCATTCAAAACTACGTCGTTTTGTGTTGACAAATATGGTTTTTTCTCAACACAAAATGACGTAGTTTTTAGTGATGTGCAAAAATAATGTGTAAAAATAATGTGTGTATCATTTTTGAAAATCAAATCCCACGGAGTCTTCTTCCAAATAAGAACAATGCCTTTGGTCACATCTAAACGCACAGACATTTCTCCAAGAAGTAAAGTCTGATCCAACTGTTGTATGTCTTGGGTGTGATTGGGACTTTATTAAACAGAACAATTGTAGTAGATTAGACTTACAAGACGTCGAGTTATTTACGGCACGTATAGTTTGAGTTGGATTAGACAATTGTCAAATCAAATGATGACCGGAGACTTGGTCCTTTCTTCTTGTCATAATGGGTCTTTGGCCGAGTTGCTTCAACATTGAGCCAGACCGAAAGCTCTGCAAAGACCTAAACGCTATGCAACTAGCCCATTTTCAGATCACAACCAGCGCGTGGATTGGGCCGGTTGAAGATGTCTTTGGCATGACCATGATGCAACAGCTTTGCAAAACTCAATATAGATGACAGTTGACTAGGCGCAACCGCACAGGTTGTAGGCCAACATGTGATGCGTCATGCATGACGTCAGAGGCAAAGGAATAGGCAGTTGTTTCAAACATGGTGAGGGATGTGACAATTGTCCCAAACGTGGTGCACGAGACAGTTGTCTTGGGCATCATGGTGCGTGTACCATGACAGTCCTCTATATAAGGTAACTGAGATAGTCAGTGTCAGATATGCGCTATTACTCACTCTCAATTGCTTTTCAGTTATATCATTCCCTGTCAAAAACTAAATTAAGTTTCGTAGTGCCCTCTGGCTACTATTGATCAAGCAGCACTAATTGATTTTTCTCTTTTGCAGTTCGGACAAGGAATTGATCAACACAAGTAACTCAGAGAGAGATTTATTGGGTTTAGAATTCTACAATTACCATATTTGAAATTGTTTGGTACGATATATTATATACCCAATCAGGACACTAAAAAATAAAAGAGGAGTTGTTATGGTGATGAGATATGCGACAAGAATCAATCAGTTTAGTTATCTTTTAACAAGGTGTGAATTCATTATCCGATATGTTCAGCTAATAATCATCTTAACTGATTATTAGACTGGCCAATAAAAATCTCAAATATATATAATTATTATTACAAAAATGTTACTAGTGATGATATCGTATTTAAAATCCACCAGTTCAATTAGTTATGACATGAGATAATTTTGCTTAAGTTAGTTAGAAAAAAGGTGTCATTTTAAGTGATTATTAGACCGGCCAACAATTACTTTTACTAAAGGGATTGAATAATTCTTTTACCAAATGACAGCTTCTTTCGACCAACCAAATATTATTTTCTAACAAAGCAAAGAAAAAGAGGAAGTGGCGTGCCGTCCCTGAGACATCATTAGCGAAAAATAGGAAAAATAACAGAATATGAGTTGTAATGGTAATGAGATATGCGACAAGAATCCACCAGTTTAATTACTTTTTGACATGAGCTAATCTGGTTTAAGTTTGTAAAATAAGGCGTGAATTTGTTGACGTAGGTTTTATTCAATATGTTCCCCAAATCATCATCTTAACTGATTATTAGACAGCTAATAACAATCTCAAACATATATGATCGTCATTACGAAAATATTATAGTGACCAAATTTGAAATCATTGTGTCATACCCAATCAGGATACTGAAAAATAGACGATGAGTTGTTATGGTGATAAGATAAACCACACCAGTTTAATCACCCTTTGACAATTTAACCTTGATAAAGTTTGTAAAACAAGGTGTTAATTCATTATTAGGGGTTTTATCTGACAAAGTCCTCTAATTATCATCCTAACCGGTGATTAGACCGGCTAATAAAAATCTCAAACATATGTGATTGTCCTTGCGAAAATATTGCGGTTGCCATATTTGAAATCGTCCAGCTAGACATATTATATACCCACAAATGAATGATGAGTTAATATGGTGATGAGATATGCGACAAGAATCTACCAATTTAATTACCTTTTGACAATAGCTAATCCTATTCCAACTTTGTAAAACCAATTAAAGTTTGAATTCATTAATTTTGATTTTATCCAATATGTTCTCCTAATCATCATCTTAACCGATTATTAGACTAGCCAATAACAAGTCACAAACACATACGATTGTCATCACAAAAACGTTATAGTGATCATATTAGAAATGCACGTCGACATATTATATACTTAAACAAGATACTGAAAAAAATCATTATCTTAACCGATTATTAGACCGGCCAATAATTACTTTTTACTATAGAGGTTGAATAATTCTTTTACCAAATGACACGTCTTTTTGGCCAACCAAAAAAATTTTCCTAAAAAAAAAACAAAAAAAGAGAAAGGGGAAGTGGCGAGCTGTTACGTATTACGCAAAAATAATTAGTCGTCAAAACGTTAATCCATAGCTTATTAACTGAAGTATAGGCAAAAGATTATTTCGTTTATGATAATTATTTACTTAATCGTGATCACAGTAACATACATGCGTACGTAATCTCCCAATGAAATACTATTTTCCTTTTTACTTTTGGGATGTGAGAGTAAGTTTAACTGTGTGTGTTAAAGTGGCGTTCAAATTTATCTTTTAATTTGCTACAAATTTAAAAATGTCAATGATGCTTCCCTAATCATCATTGATTATAAGACCGGCCGATAATTACTTTTACTAAAGAGTTTGAATAATTCTTTTACCTGATAAAAACAATTCTCATTTTCACTTTTGTTACATTAGAGTAAGTTCAATTTTTTTTTTTAAATCACCCCGATTAATTTTTTAGGAGAAAGTTCAACTATTCGTGCCAAATGAGGTTCAAATTTCTCTTTTAACTTTCTAGAATGATAACAAATTAAAAAATGACAATGATGCTGCCGTCAATTTGGTCACAAATATATATAGACTACTAAATTGAATTCATCTTTTTTTTTATATACAAATTAGTTTAATTGGATTATATAAAAAAATTATACAAAATCAGAGATGGTGCCAAATTTAGTACCAAATATGGCTTTAGTAATTTTTTACAGCAAAAAATAACAGTGGATAGACTACAATTTTATTATAAAAATTGTACTTCTTGCTCTTAAATTTATGAGATGTCATTGTATTTTGACTCCACATATCACATTGGAGCATTGAATATTTTGAATTTTTAATTATGAGTTAGAGATTTTAAATATAGATGAGAATATGTTTTGAATCACAGAATCCTTTTGGATGATATATGCAATATAGTTTTTGCGTCTTTATCATGTTTGCGCAATTTGAAGAATATATTTTTAAATATTTTTTGGCAATTCTGCCCTTGCCTAAGTGGAGTTAATAACATCATTAGTACCATTGTTACCAATGTATAGATTTTTTTTTATATATATAACCAAGGTATTCGGTCGGCTTGAGATTAAACTAGGATAAAACTTGAGAGAGTCTCCACCTAATTTAGGGATGACAAAAGGGAGGATTGGGGGTGGATTTTACTGTCTTTATCCCCGATCCCCGAACCTATATCCATCCTCTATCTCCACCCCGATCTCCGAACGGAGATTATTTTTGTCCTCTACCCCCGTCCCGAACGGGGAACGGAGATCTCCAAATGGAGATTGAATATTCAAAAAAAAATTACATTAGTAATTACTTAAAATTTGAAATAATTCTAATTTTCATAAAAAAATAAAAAAACAAAAGAGAATAAATAAAAACATGCATACTCTGAAACAAAAGTCGCTTATTTTTTATAATCTAAAATATTAAAAAACAACAATAATAACTAATTAAAATATAGAGTTAAAATTAACATAACATTGTTTCATAAGTCTCAATCATAACAACAATAACCAATCTAAAAGTGAAAATTGAAAGTTGTATTATGTGTTTAAAATTTGGATAGAATGAATTCCAAACTTGTATTATTAGTCTCAAGATAAAACATAAAAGTCTTATGATGTGAAAATAGGATTAAAAATTTTAAAAAATCTTAAAAATTAAAAAAATAAGAGTAAAATTCACGGGGAGAGGAGTGGAGGAGAGGGGAGGGGAGGGGAGGGGCAGGGTTAGGAGCGGGGATCAAGGTGGAGACAAATAAACCCGAATTCTACCCATTTCCTTTTTTTTTCAAAATTTACCCCCAAATCCTATCTGATTCCCGAAAAAATCTCCAATCCATTCGAGCCGGGGAATGGAGTGAGGAGGGTTGAATCGAACGAGATTGTCATTCTTACTTAAATTACCGACTAGTTCTTGGGGCACTGGATAAAAATAATCGAACAAATTCCTCAATAGTCTCAAGTAAAAGTTTGCGAGTTTTGACCTCAGGATATATACAGAACTCTTTTATGATATTCTTTTTCAAGTATTACATTTTGAAAAGTTGTCTACTCAAAATTTTAGATGAAAAATATACATAATTAATAAATTTCAATAAAGGGATAGTTGGCTAGGATCAGTTGCTGGGAACATAGGGGACAAAGGGTAACAACGTCATTGAGAGATTAAAGATGAAGTAGTCATTTTCATCCAATTCAAAATGAGAACGCAAGAACTCTTTTAATCAAATTTATCAAATTTATATGGTACCAACTTGTACATCCAGCATCAGTCTTGTAATAGTATCGGATTATCAACGTATCGTTCCGATTATTTCTCTGTCTTGTTTCATTAGATACCGACCAGTACTATATTATACCGGTCCCTTTTTTTAAAAAAAAATTAAATTAATAATTTTTTTGAATAATTAGACATAGAGATTAAAATCATTCCCTTTTATGTTTGATGATTCATTTTTAAGTTGTGAGACTTTATTTTATATGTAAAATATGATTTTTTATTAAAAAATATTATTTTAAAAATATATATTAATTTTAGCAATAAATCCAAAATGATACGTTGGTACATACTGGTACCAGTCCATATCGTATCAGTAATAAAATCAATATGTTCGCCGGTACAAGATT
>JABCMJ010072902.1:0-12533 GCA_014822125.1 Arbutus unedo
TGTATATATATATATATATATATATGTATATGTATATATATATATATATATGTATATGTATATGTATAAGGGATGGGGAAGAGATAAGGGATCTCTTATTTTATTAAAATGAGGGAGAAGGTCAACTCCATCACTCCCCTCCCATCAGCCACCACCATGTACCTCCACCCCTACCTTCTGTTAGCCACCCTACACTGCAACCACCTCCCATCTATGGTGGCTTGCCTCCCCACCGCCAATCTTTTCCAAAATCCTTCCAACCGTAGATGACGTCCTTTTCCTTTCCCTATAAATATAACATTTTCCCCTCAGTTCTAACACACCAACATGCAAAGCTGCAAAAAGGAGAGGAGGAGAAAGAAGAAGAGGAGAAGAAGTTTTGAAGAAATTCCGACGAATCGAGTCGGTGTCCAAAACCCGATCAAATCTCTGTCAAACTCCAAACCAACTATAAGTCCATACTCTTGAATCCATTTTGAGTATTTTCGTATGATATTAGTCTTAACGGAGTTTTGTCGGAGGAGAACATCGATTTACAGAGAACTGTCGAATTTTTTCAGATTCGGTCACAAATTCGAATTTCATGTTGGCTGCAAGTCCGATCGATCGGACCCCTGATCGGATCCACAACCGGACGAATTTATGGATGGAGTTTCGACTGAAATTAAATTAGTTTTGATATATTTAATTTTTTCTTATATTTTTTTAAATTATAGAATATACTCTTGTTATATAAATTTAGATTTATTGTATGATTATTGTAATTAAATTTATTATAGTTTATTATAGATTTAAGGATAAATTATCTTTATATCCCTTCGACTTTATGTCAAATTTTGATTCGGTCATTCTTGTTTTAATTTGAACACTAAGCCTCCCAAATTTTGACATTTGGTTCAATGTGATCCATCCGTCTGGGTCCGTCTATATTTTTGACGGAAAAGCTCCATGTGCAATGCACATGACCTCATTGGAAGGGTATTTATGGTATTTTACTCTCTCCTCCTCCTTCAATCTCTTGAAACTCAAATTTCCCTCCTCTCCAACGGATCCGAGGGGCCTGCTGTGCAGGCGCGCACAGTAGCCCCCGCTACGCACCAATACTACGTAGCTTAGTATTAAATGACGTCGTTTTGTTTTGAGTTGTGAAGGGTATGTTTGGTTGAAATTTTAAAACAACACTCGCTCAAAATGACGTCGTTTTGAGTGAAAAAAAACACATAAAAACGTAATAGCAAACTTAATAAACGAAACATAGGTAGGGTCTATTTTAATGGTGGTAATTCTTGGATTATTGCTTCATCTTTTTTGCCCTTATTTGATTTTTTTTTCTAATTTTTTATTTTGCGTCAATTTTTTTATGCATATTAGTTTGTCTCGACAAGAGGTTTTCAAAAAGTATCAAAATATTTCGAAAAACTAAAAAACTCATAAAAAATAAAAAAATAAGTCAAAACAATGTCTGATTGGATTTATTTTTCGTGTTTAGAATTTTTTTTTAACTTTTAAATATAATTTTATACTTTTTTGGTTCCTTTCGTCGAAATTAACCTATAAACTACATGAAAATGATGAAACACATGAAAAAATGAGATGGTTAAGTTTGTAGAGGCTCGCCTAACTTACGTAAATTAATTATTTTTTGTCTTTATAGTAAATTAATTTATTATGTTTGCATCATTTTTTTATAGTTTATTGGTTCGTCTCGATGAAAGAAATCTAAAAAAATAAAATTATGTTCAAAAGTTAAATTTTTTTTACTAAAGATAAAAAATAAGTCTAAACAGACGTGATTTTGACTTACATTTTGTCTTTTTTAATTTTTTTTAGTTTTTCAAAATATTTTTATACTTTTTTGAAATCTATTGTCGAGACAAATCAGTAATGATAAAAAAATTAGCGCAAAATAAAAAATAGAAAAAAAAATAATGAAACAATAATCCAAGAATTTTCATAGTCTAAATGTCATAAATACCCTTCCAATGAAGTCATGTGCACTGCACATGGAGCTTTTCCGTTAAAAATATAGACAAACCCAAACGAATGGACGACATTGAACTAAATGTCAAAGTCTGAGGGATTTAGTGTTCAAATTGAAACAAAAAGGACCGAATCGAAATTTGACATAAAATCGAAAGGATATAAAGGTAATTTATCCTAGATTTAATTATTTTATCAATTATCATTGTATCAATTATTATTTTATCAATTATTAAGTTTTTATTTATTTGCACACCCATCTTATTATTATGTGATTTCTGTTTAATTATTTAAATATTAGTCGGATATGAATTACCATGGTTATTACTCTGATCACTTTAACGATGATCAATTATTAATACTCAGGGTGTTTCGTGGATACCCAAACGTGTTACCATGGTTATTACTCTGATCACTTTAACGATGATCAATAATTAATACTCAGGGTGTTTCGTGGATACCCAAACGTGTTACCATGGTTATTACTCTGATCACTTTAACGATGATCAATTATTAATACTCAGGTTGTCCCGTGGATACCCAAACGTTAAACACACTGATAATAATATACAATTAGTTGTTGTGGATATATTCTCCGTGGGAATATTATGCGTGTCTTGTAGCCATGATGCGACATGAGCCGAGCTTTGACTTTAACCAGAGGATGTGATAGACCCAAGTTTTGTATTACCCAAGTGCTATAATTTAGCCCTGTCATGTGTTTAGCAAAGTTACGCTTGAGCCGAAATTATATCTAGTCTTATCGTGCTCTTTTAACCTGATGACCTTCTAGTATAAATTTTAAACTTATATTGTTCCGACATAGTAACGGCAGAATATATGCTAGGGATAGCATATTGATTGGGAACATGACGATCGAAAAATGGTGTGGTTAGGAAGCAGGGTGGTTGGGAAGTATCGGGTGGTCGGGATCGTTATTGTTCGGGAGCACCATACTGGACTTTATTGATTTAGAAATGTTGATTCGAAATATATGACGAGGTCATTGATATTAGAAAAGCCTATTAGAAATAAATGACGATGTCATTCTTAAAAAAATTGATAGAACTATATGACGTGATCATACTTTAGAAGATTTGATTTGAGTCGAGGACTTATTGAACGTTTGGAACTAATATTCAATGTGATAATTACTCTGATGATTTCAATTACGTTATTTCGATTTAAAGCATGTACTTACTATTTTTGCACTTATTTTATTGCATGATTAAACCTTGAATATTTTCATACTCTGTATACTGCACATCATGTTATTATGCAAAAACCAAAAGGGAACTTAAGGGTATGATAATTTATTGAGTGTAAAAACTCATAGCGTAACTTCTTTCTGTTCCTAGTGTTTCATAACCTGGTACCGACAACGATGGAGCCGAACCAGAGTATACACCGTACGATGATGCTTATTTCGCAGAAGACACAGTGGAGCCGTGGTTCGCCTAGCTTCATTTAGACTGTTCTGACTTTACTTTTAAAGTTTTTTTTATGTAAATAGTATCCTTTGAAATGTATTTTTGACTACCTTTTGTATCGAACTCGTATTTCAAAATAATGATGGTATTTTGATTACTTCACTTTTTTTATTGACATGTCCGAAAATCGAGGCGTTATAGTAGTCACGTTGCATTCAGTGACATCATGTGTTACAGAAAATCTCTTTTTGGTGACATCATATTCACGTCACTGTTGAAATTTGTATTCAGCGACATCGTTTGTCACAGAAAATTTATTTTTGGTGACACCATATTCCCGTCATTGTTGACATCATTTTCCGACAACTACATCATTTTGTGACTCTTGACTTTTAGTGTCACGGATACAATGACACATCTTGTGTTGCGAAGGTGTTACCAATGATAATAAGTGATAAAAATTAGGTCTTTGGTGATATTTTTTCACGTTACCAAATATGGTTTTTCTTGTAGTGCCACATATTGCTGACTAGTCTTTGAGATCCTAAAATTAACGATCAAACAAATTTAAATGGGATTATATGCTGGAAGAAGCTTTAAGATGAAATTGAGTTTGGGTGGTTTAGGTGAGCCATGGATCATAGCAATTGGGATCGAGTTATCAACTGTGATGTTCAATTCGTCAGGGATAATTCAAAGTGGGTATCTAATGTGAAGATTATATGAAGATTGTCTGTTTGTGGGGAGTTCCTAATGGTGGAGATGTGAATTTGATCCTTCTTGAGGGCTGTTTTCGTAATAACCCTTGAAGCGAGGACAGAGAGTAAAAGAAGGTTAGGAATGAGTTTTGAATTTAGGAAGAGTGTTTGAAAAAAATGTACATAATGTATTTTGCAAAAGTAATAGAATGCAAAATGGGAATGAAAATACAAAAATGAAGTCTAAACCTCTTTTTGAGTTTGGGTAGATTTAAATGATTTTTTTGTGTGGTTGGCATCCATCTTTTTTAGCCTTGGTGTATTTATTGGGTTGAGGTGGATTGGAAGTTTTCAGTTTCCTCAAGTACTCTTTCAAGGTTATTGTACTATGCATATTTTATATTTTAATATAATCTTAATTTTTTACTTTAAAAAAAAATATATGGTTGTCAAAGTTCGACATCAAAATATTTGAATTTACAGCTCATTCCGATCTTTATTTAGACAATTCCTTGGGGTTCAAGAGTGGAATTGTTAAATATAAGAATATGAATATGTAAGCTAGCAGGTGACTAGTTCTTATCCAATTTTATTAGTGACCCAAACAAAACTTAACAATAATTGATAAATCCATCTGGTTGATAGTTTATGCCACCATTAATCAAATAAACCAATTGAATTGGTCGCTAATCAACACCTCTACATCAGCTAATTGTAAAAAAAAAAAAAAAAAAAAAGAACTATCTCAATGCAAAAAAAAAAAAAGTTAATTTAAACAAACAGGATTGAAAAAGAAAAACTCCAGATAATAAAGTTCATCCAAACAATCAATTGATTGGTCCTTAATTAAAGTTTTAAAAAAGTACATGTGAGATATTTATTACACATATCTAAAAAAAAAAATTCCAAATTTTAAATCTACAAATCCTATTCTCTCTTATTACAATTTTTTTGTTTCCATAATGAATTTAAAAATCTTTAAAATTGATATGCATATTTATAGAAGAATAAAAATAAAAATTTTAAATTAGGTTCATTGTAATTAATTTATTTTAAATTAAAAGACTAACATTGACAAATACTCAAAATAATTTTTAACGTTTTTAGCTTTTGAAATATTTTTAAGTACAAATGAACAAAAAAATCATTTTGTATATTTTGTTGGCATCGATTAATTTATCAATTATGTATCAATACCATATAGTATTACAAAGAGTTTTTTAGTGAGGATGGTTCTCAAAGCAACAAGTGGCATAGGATAGTTAGTCTTTCAATAAAATTAATCACATGTACCAATCACCATGTACCCCGATCGGTCACCTTTTGAACTATTCGAATCTTTTTTAAACCAAAAACTTGAATCTTGAAAACCTCAACGTAGATATCATGTTTTAGATTATGTTCATAAATTCACAATCACCTACATTGTATGATGAATCTATGTCCTGCTTGCTGATTCTCATGAATTGAATGACTTATATCGCATGCGTAGTGTAGGTCCATGATAGTATTGCTATTGATCGTTGACTAGAATTGTCATTTATTTGAGAATCCAAGTCTAGAACAATAAGTTCACATTGATATTGGTTACTCACGAGATTTTTAATGAAATTGTAAAATTTTGAAAAGACACTGAACACGTAGATTGAGAAATGAAAAGACTTTTTAGGAGATGTGAGGATGTCTTTAGCTACGATATGGCTTGGGCCAAACTATTGTCTAATACCCGATAGTGTTGTGAGCCGCTCTTTGTCTTGGAGCCGAGTTGGTCATGAGCCGTGTTGTGTAATAAGCTAAGTTAAGTGATCAGTAAACCATGTCATGTCTTTCGAAAGAAACATAATATAGAGGATGAAAGTAGAACTTTTGATACTAGGTGGCAACCACGACATACGAAAAATATAATATTTGGGAGCATAATAATCAAGAATATGATAAACGGGAGCCAATGTTTAGGTACATTAGTGGTCTGGGAGCACACTCCAGCTTAGGAGTCGGGACCATATCGACGGGAACATCAAAACACTGATTTATGAATTTGATTTACAGACAATGCTTGTGTCGATCCAAACTTAAAAATTTGAAAAAGAGATTTTGACATGTACTAATGTTGTCAGACATGGGTGTCATAAACGTAGAAGTTGATCAAAGAAGTTTATTTAGAAAGATTATTATCACCAGCGACATACTCTAATTTACTTTTCAGTATTTACTTGTTTACTGCTTTTGCTTTTAATTATCTGTTCATAACTTGATCATATATCATATGATTTATTCCATAAATTGAGTTTACGGGTAAGTTTATTTATTGAGTTTTATCGTTCATGGTGCAATTTCTCCTTACCCTCGACTTTCCAGATCAGCAACGACAACAACTTTCTTAAGAAAAATCATATTGCACCTTGATTTAGTTACATTATTCTAAGTCTGAATTTTTTTTTTTTAAAATGTAATTTTCTTTTAAATTACGGTTATTGTAAACAAACTCTATCTTATTGTGGCAGAAATGGAAATAGTCATTTAAGTTCCATTAGATTACTTATTTTAACGTTTCTAGGAGATCGAAGAGTTAGAACCAGATTAAGACTTCATACTTTCTAAATTCCTATGGTAAATACGAATGATAAATTTTAAAAAATTAATGCGAATTTAATAAAATAGCACAAAAAAGACTACTAATAATACTATAAAAAATTGGCCAAAGGGAATTGTTTGCTTATAGAACAAGATAATTAATTGACATTCAATTTCGATCACCCTTCCACTAAAATGAGGTTCAATGCCTCTGATTGGTTAGAAATATAGTACTTGTCAAACCACCCTCTCATATATTGTTGAGTAATGAACTCTCATCGATTTAAAATATCAGGTCCTGCATAATCACACATCAGATCAAGTTTTTGAAATAAAATTTCAACTAATTAAAATTATTTGAACTGAGTATTGGTTGGGGTTCCCTTGAACAGGAAAACCCTCCAAAAAATGGCGTATGCCGCTAATTGCAACGAGTACACGGTATTCTTTAGTAAAAGGCGAAAGAATAGTTCGCTTTGTACTCACCGCACGGCTGCGTGATTTGACAAGACTGTTGGCAGCTCATTATATATGCCTATTTCTCTCTCCTCATGCTTACCTTTGGTCGATGTGGGATAAAAAAACTGATTCTCTCTCCAAACTCTCTACCCCTTTCTTCCCCTCTCTCCTGACTCTCCATGCTGAAGCTTCTTAACTTTATGGAATGCAGAGTTTTCTTTCAAATTTTCCCCACGTCCTCTCTCTCCTTTCCAACCTTCCATTTGATGTCTATTATGCACATACATATAATTATATTTACGAGCGCGCACACACATATACATATATATATATATATATATATATATATATACATCATTAATTGCTTCAATGGATTTAAGATAAGGTACCGATGAGCACCAAAAATCAAAGATAGTTTTTTTATAATCACATTGGCAGACATAACTTTTTCTCTTAAAGACAAGAAAATGAATCAGAATTTAGCTCGAGAGGGCCAACTTAAAATACGCATGCATTTTTAGCTGAAAATAAACTCATTGTATTATCTAACTTTTGTTTTTCGCCCAATGCAAGAGTAAGGATATTAAATTATTTTTATACCTACCAGAGAAATTAATTTTTTTAAATGACAACGTAAATATAAACAGAATTTATAAAACTTTTACCCATCTTTGCATTTCCCTTTTCTCATATTCCAATCGCATTTTTACCTTCTTATTCACGAAAAATTATCAATTATTTTTATTTTTAAATCACTTTTTACATTTATTTTTCGGTGCCCAACTCTAAATGAAATCTTTGAAGAGTGAGCTATAAGCACAACATGTTAATGTGGCATTTGGCATTGCCTTGTTATGAAAAATCGTATTGTTATTACATTACGCGCAATGTTATATCGATTGTTTTATTTTTAGACTCTCTCTCCCTCCCTCCCTCCTTATTATCAAAATATTTTTAATAATTAAAATAATTAATTCACCTTCCACGTGAAAAAATTAACTTATTATTTCACAAGTAAACACAAGAAAACAAATACAAGAGAATATAACATAAAAAATGTAAAAGACCATTTTTCTAATTTTTTTTGCTAAGAAATCATTCTATTTGGGAACACCCAAATTTTAATTGTTAATTTTAGTATAAAATTTTTTGAAATGAGAATCGGTTGGAGTTCTCCTAGACAGAGAAACCCTCCAAAAAATGGCGTATGCCGCTAGTTGCGGCGAACACACGGTATTCTTTAGTAAAAGGCGAAAGAATAGTTCGCTTTGTGTTCACCGCGCAGCTGCGTGATTTGCCAATGTAGCTGGACTACTCATCATATGGGGCTGTTACTCTCCTCATGTATAGCTGAGTCGATGTGGGAAAGCAGCAATAGCACTTCCTTGGAGTATTGCCATCAGCCGTCAGGACAACGTGCCAAACTAGACCTCACTTGTATGTGAAACTTTCTTGACAGCGTGTTGGTTCTTCAAAAAGAAGCTTTTGTTTTCCCGAACCTATGGCGATCAATTGGAGATTCAAGAGATATTTAATGGGTCTACAAGAAAGCTCTGCCATATAACACAGAATTCTCTCTTATTTTGGACAAAACTTAGATTAACGGTGTAAACTGAACCGAGGTATTAACATCTTTTAGCAGTTGGTTCTTAAAAAAGAAGCTTTTGTATCAGTACTTCTTCATGATCTCATCCTTACCTTTTCTACTGCTCCATAGTATTCATATTAAGTTGCCCAAAGTCTCTTCTAATTGCTGTTCTTTTTACTCGTTTCGTGTTCATCAGTTAATTTCCCATTTGGGTACAATTATGCCCTTCTTCAACAACCTATTCTCTTTTGCCTAAGACGCGTTTACAATCAGATTTAATACCTCTGCTGCTTTGCCTTGTTAATGAACGGGTACTTGGCGCAAAAGAAGGATGAAGCTGCACCTCGATAACTTGGTGCTGCTTTTCTGGTGGTTCCAGCAGAAAAAAAACATTGTTTTTACAAAAAAAATTCTGTGATTCGGATGCGATAAAAACCAAGTAATCACTATATGTAAGCCATGGCTGCTGTCATTTTGTTGCTAATATTGCAATGGTACTGTTAAATATTACCTAAAGTAGCCTTGTAAATTTTGGAAGACGATATATGAATTGATCAAAACAGCACCATTGTAGGTAGCACACGGCATACTTCAATCAGACTCTTATTGCATATGGATTTCTACCTCCAACAACCTCACCAGACATAGAAACCATGACCATAAAATTTCAAGTCAAAATTTCTGAACTTTCTCTCCAATTGAGAAATAGTATGTTAAGGTTAAGATAGAACCCACAACTCCGAGTGAAAAGAGGTCTGCTAGACTCATCTGCCAAACTCATAAGCTTCCACCCACCACCATTTCCATGCTTGCCCCGCGGCCCCAGTTTCTCCACCGTGATATTCTAGCCATCATCAGGATGCTTCCGGCTATACTTGTGGTGTTTCACCTCCCTGCTATCTGCACATGCAATAAAACATGAAGACCTCATCCGGGTTTCTGAGGAGCACAATAATGGTGCAGCGGATTAAATTATACCTTCATCTTGTTGAAATTTATCATTTGGACGAACTCCTGATATAACATCTCTTCTTCCCTCATGGATATATCGTAATGGACATCATCTGGGTCCTTTGTGGTGCCATCCCCAACCTTCGGGCATTACCTTGAAATCTGGTTTGTAGGGAAGTCGCGACATGAAATTCTCTGTCGTGAGAATTGAAGAATCTGCACAAAGAAACAAGTCAGAAACCAAAAAGAAGGCTGTATTACACTTCAAAGACTTCAATTCTAACAAGAGAATGCTAAGAGAGTACTTTATTTGAACCATCTCATTTCAGAACATTGGAAGGCACTTAAACAGTCCAATAAATTTGCATTTATTGTGGTCAGAATGAATGGCACACAAGCATCTTATGCAGCATCGATAACCATGCTTATAATACCAATGATATTAGAACTTACGAGAGTGAACAAAACACGTCACAATGTACACGCATCCATCTGCGCATACTCATAAGTGGTGCCTCCGTTCAAAATTCTGAATTCTAATGCACATCATGGGCAAAAAAAAAACACAAATGATAGCAAGTGAAAAGCCCGGCTCTGGTCTAAAAGCAAAATAAAACTATGAGAGATAAAATCAAACTGGTGAGTCCAGAACATCTAACAAAAAAACAGCACAAATCAATCAGCTTTAGAAAATGTAAAAAACAAAACAAACTCTATACCACAAGCTGCAGTATTTGAACGGACAAGCACAAATATGATGTAATTACTTAGACAATGCATACATTAACAAGAATACAAAGCAGGCAGCAAAGCACATAGTTTGGTCAAACAAGAATATAAAGAAAGACATAGCAAAGCAAGCAGCAAAAAAACCACATAGTTAAACAAGGATAAGAATACCAAGCAAGAGGCAAAGCAGGTGGCAAAACACATAGTTTCGTCAAACTTACTAAAAAGAAGACAACCAAGTCATTGATCATTGAGCTAGCAAAGGCATGGTAAGATGTTTAGACTTCACATAGCCGATTTGCATCCTTAAGTTCAGCATTTTCTTAAAATTCTAAGATACATCTGGTCCTCTTTCTTAAATGTATCAAGTAAGAACTAAAACCACATTACAAGCTTCCAGGCAAAATAGCAATTGACTCTTGTACTCCACCATCCACTAAGCTAGTAAACATTATAGCGAAATCTTACATCAGAAACCAGAGCTACCATGGCAGAGAGCAAATCCTTGAACCCTAACTTGCGAAGCTCCATTTGTGTCCAATTTTGCATTAGGATTTTGCATATCTGACACAAAATTGAACAGTTTGTCCTCCTCAGACATTTCTAGCGTGCTTGAGCCGTTTCATAGACTCTTTTGCAACCCACGCCTTGTTGCAAGGAATAAATTGATCCACGCTTCCCACACAGTAATCCAAGGACGAGCAAGATCCTCCGTTCGTATCCACCACCAGAGTTTTGCATCTCCAGTGAGGTACATGCTAGTGATGGTAACTTTCTACCCCTCGGGAACATTGGCAGCATTAAAATACAACTCTATGTCCCACAAAAGGTTCTCGAGCTCTTTGGCACTCCAAGCACCATTGAGAGCTTGAGGCTCTGAAACCTACACGTTGACACGAATGTCTAAATTATTGGAAGGACCACCAAGTGCCCTCTTCACCCTTGTGAGTTCAGCCTCCAACGTCTGAACTCTGTCCTTCAACGCTTCTGACAATGAAAGCATGCCAGGCACCATGTCTATAAATCTGGAATCAATCGGTGACTTACTCTCCTCCAGAGAGATTTGCAAGGAGACGACTTCTAGAGAGACCCCATCCCATCCCTAAGCCAGTGAACGCGACTCACTTGGCTCTACAGTACCAACCAACTCTTCCAAGTGTGTAACCTCCAGCCATTGTTTGAGCCATCCTGCTTGGCTTTGATACCAATTTTACTCCGGAAGTTCTGCCTGTGATGGCACTAAACTGCACCAACACTTAGTCAGCCAACCGCTCATGAAAGAAAGACAGGTCTAGGAACACTTAATGTTTACGGGAAACCCTTTCCAACCCTTATGATTCACCAACAATACAAAGGAAATGAAAACAATCTTAGACATAACAACCTCTCTGCCTTAAAAACGCCTGTCATGCTTATATATAGGTCATGGACATGCCCCATGAACACTATGATTTGCAGTTGACACCCCCAATTACCCTAGGATTTGTGCCGGACCAAGTCAGAACCTACAAGCACACCAAATATGGTAATTGCTAGTAACTGCTTGCTGGAACTGTTGGTAACTACTGCTTGCTAGTCGCGAAGGACACCTGTCCAAGCCCAGCAAATCTCCCCACGAGATTATCGTCTTCCATGTTCCATAGGAAGCCAATCCAACACGAATTGCCACAAGCCCACACCTTGACTGATTGTATTGTCCCACAAGTCCACTGTCGTTTTAGCATCCACGTCCAATCTTCTGGACCGTCACTTGCGCCACAACTGCCTCTTGTATAAGGGACCGATTTCACCATTGGGTCACCTTGTCAAGGCATGCCTTGTTTGCATCATGCCCTGCTCACTACTTAGCCACGGGTGCATGGTGCCCCACGTGCCACTGTAGCACTTTTGGAAACAAAGGTGCTAACAGTAAGACAGTACACGTATACATTCACAATTATACGTACTATATATGCATATGCAATTGCTCTAAAAATTGAAACGAGGTTGTGAAGCGCCTGTTAATTAGGTTACATGTATAGGTTAACCCTAATGGGCCTCGGTGACTAGAGCCCATTAGGTTAACCCTAATCTCTTTCTCATTTATTATAAATAAACGTCCCGCCCCTCTCTAAAGAGTGTGGA
>JABCMJ010072993.1:0-11153 GCA_014822125.1 Arbutus unedo
TGAGACTTATAGTAGACAGATGTTTAGAAGTAAATGCTAAGAAACAAGTAAAAAATGAGATTTCCAACACTGTTTATGGAAGAAAATATTGTGATAAAATTTTACATGAAAGTTGAAAGATTGGTTGTAAACCTAATTTTCCAAAAAAGAGATTTTCCAAAAAGAAAAAGATTTTTAAATAGAGGCCATGGACAAAAACTAAACTATTTTCGAAAAAGAAAAAATATATTCGAAAGAAAAATAATAAAACATTTACTTCAAAAAAGAAGACTTGTCGATGTTTTATTTGTAATGAAGAAGGTCCTAAAAAAGGAAAAATTGCTAAAAAGAATGGTAAAGGTTTTTGAAGAATGAGATCTTGAAGTTTTATTTAGAGAGGAACTGTCTGATGTAGAAGAAATCTTGTATGAAATAGATAGAGAAGAAGAAAGTTCCTCAAATGAATAATTTATCTTGATATTAAATGAGTCAGGTCATACAGATAATGACTATTTGATAACATCTAATCCAGCTAATGAATTGGATACATTAAGATCAGATGATATGATAGATAAAAAAAATTTCTTCACTGATAAAGAAATTGAAAAAATTGAAAAACTACAAGAAGTCAAAAAAGGCGAGATTTATAAAATTTTAAAATTTAATTTTTTCTTAGCACGAGTTTTTTAGCAATACAATAGAATACCACAGTTCAGTTATCCGAAAAAGGTCTAGTAGACATTTCACTTTTTGATAAAAAGAAAGTGGCAAGATGAAAAAAGAAATATCCAGATGTTAGATACATACATATTGGATTAATTTAGGTAAGAATTAATCCAATATTTAGATAAGAGACAAATAATCCTATATTATCTGTACTCTTTGATAAAAGATTTAATGATCTAATAAAATTCATCATTGGAGACATTCAATTTAATTTAGTTAATGGAGTTATTTAAAAAAAATTAATATGTTATCAATATAAACAACATAAAAATCTTTAAATTTTTTAAAAATACTATTCATTAATTTAGGGATTGATAAACCCCTACCAGCTCTTTGATTGATGAATTCAGAATCGAAAGAATGAATTCTTCTATGTTTTAATTAAGAGTGGGGGGAGAGAAATGGTGGAAAAAAGAATAATTTTGCAAATTTTTTATTTTAGTGAAATTTCTTAAAAAAAAATTTTAAAAATTTAATTTTTCATGTTGCTAATTTAATTTTAATTTTAATTTTAATTTTTTTCTGATGCCAGTAAACGTAAATGGCATTTTGATAAAACAAATAAAACATTTTTTTTAGGCTAGCCAATCGGTGGGTAAAAAAAAGAGAAAAATATTTTTCCCTTTCCTTTTCTCACGAAGGGGCTGTAAAATCTTCTACCTTCCCCCTCTGCACCATCACCGGACTCCGCCCTGCCCCCTCCCGGCTCAAATTCTCATTTCAACTCAAATCCCGCTCGAAGAATGAGCTCAGGGCGAATTTTCCAGCTGAAACTTGACCCACTTACAGGTAACTCAGAATGGATCGTCATCGAAGAGGAAGAAGAAGAAGAAGATGGCTCAGATTGTCCTTCGCGGCAACCCATCTTGGCGACGACGTCTTACCTCGACATGCTTAACGATTCCCGCCGCAACACTGCTTTTCGCGAAGCCATCGAGAAGGCCATCACGAAACCTTGCCACGTTCTTGATATTGGGTACTTACAAGTGTAGTACTTCATAAGTAGTTTCGTTACTTCAGTTGCTACGAAATAATGATATATTGGAGATTATGAATTTATGGTACCACGACTGTGCTGCTTGAAGTAATGATTTTTAGATAACATTTTGACTATAATGAGCATCCACGCTGAACTTGATCAAGAATTGTAAATAAATGCAATAAACGTTGCAGCTTCATAATCTTGCACCCTCATAGTTGGACTTGGAAGGGAGAGAGAACAGAAAATCAAGTCAAATCTGTAAGACCACCTCCAACCTTTTGCTTAAACTTTTTAATTGAGTTGATTGAAGCACATTTACGGACGAACTCAGATGTTGTAAGCATAAGACTGAGTAAAAGCTTCATAAGGACTCTGGGAGAAGGTTAAATTTGGAAGGCACAAAGTAGCCTCGAAAAGTTGAAATATTTGAGAAGAGAAGTTGTTCCCACTGATTTGAGTGACAAAACTCGTTTTGAGATGATTTTGAGTAGAGGAGTGGAGAGGGTTTTGGGGTGTTTTCTTACTCCAATTTGAGTTTGAGTCAAGATTGGAGCTAAATTTTGCTAGTTTTTGGTGATCACTATTATTTGGAGTTGTGGGTGGTGGTTACATTTAAAGTTTGTTCATACATGAAGGTTTGATCACACATGTAATATCATTCTTTGCTATTGAGTGTATACAGAATGCTAGCTTTTTTCATATATGGTGATGGAATAAGTGCTTTGCAGTGCTGGAACCGGGTTGCTATCAATGATGGCTGCGCGAGCAATGGACTCTAGTAAGTCAACAGCATATTCTACTTCTGAAGGAATGGTGACGGCATGTGAGTCATATCTTCCAATGGTGAAGCTGATGCGGAAAGTTTTGCGCCTCAATGGTATGGAAAGAAAAGTGCGTGTTATCAACAAGAGATCTGATGAACTAGAGATCGGTTTGGATATGTCTAAACGTGCAGACATTCTTGTGAGCGTCACTCTTTATTTCTTGTTTCTCTTCTTCTTAAACGCTTAATCAAACTTTGCCTCCGTTTTATCGCATAAGAACATAAGCATGCAGTGGAACACTAGGAAAGAGTACCTAGCAAAAGGGATCCATTCCGAAATTGAGCTCACCAAGAAGAAAAGTGGAGTCATAGTAAACATGTTACGTCAAAAATAGAAACTATACAGAAGGTTCATTTCCAACCCTAAATAGCTTAGTTGGACTCCTAAAATATGTGCTTATTCCTATCTTTCACAAGCACCATATGAGGCACCATGGGGCTATCAACCATGGCTGCATATTCCTCTTCCTCTTCCACTTGACAAAAAAACTCCCCATTGAAAGCTTCCTGGTTTTATGGGCGCATATGATTTGTTGATACATGCTGCTGGATTTTTTCCTATTTTTTAATTTGTAGCTTATGATTCATAATTCTAAATGCAGGTCAGTGAGATACTTGACTCAGAGTTGTTGGGTGAAGGACTAATTCCAACTTTACAGCATGCACATGACAAGTTATTGGTGGAAAACCCACAGACCGTACCTTACCGCGCAACTACTTATGGCCAGGTGTTTGACTTCACTTCAGATGTCTAGTTCTTTTCTATTCACTCTTACATGGTCTTAATATGACATGCTTTCTTTACGTTTATTCTGCTTAGTTGAGTTACTATCATGAACTTTCCTTTCCCTTTACCACATAATAGGCATTTCATTGTATTAGTGAAGTCTTGAGAGTGATTACTGCTCACATCACTTATAGTTCGTGTAAATCCGTGTGGATAACTCAGGTTTGCTAAAGTTCATAAGCTTCTATTTAGTTTGTAATGTTGGCCGCCAATTACATCTTTGTGATATTGGGTGTCATTCTTTGCCAAGTCCAAACTGATCAGATTGATCAAAAAGTTAGAATGGTCAAAGTGTAGGTATATTCCGCATGGAGTTATGAGAAAAAGAGTTGTTTGCTAGAATCATCAGCTTTCGGCATGTAAGTTTTTGAGTCTTCATGGTAGGGTTTGGACCTATGTTACCAGAATATGCTAATACCTAGCGAATAACGGTTTGGAACTCATGTTTCAAAATATGGTACACTTGAGTGTATCTAGCATTGAAAGCAATTCCATTGCTTTTCCAATTCATTTCCTTAATATCTCTCACGAGAAACATGACATATAAAACATAAAGAAAGTGGGGCTTCAACAGCCATATGTAAATTCTTTTGGTCAAAATGCTTCTAGGAGTGTGTTATTTGTTCATGATTGAAAATAATACCCCTGGTCTTTCCTCTGCCCTGTCTCTGTCTCTCTCTGTGCACTATATTTTCCGATGTGCGGGTGCTTTAGGAAAAAAGTTATGGGGAATCCTATAAACTGCTTGGTTAGAATCCTCCACATTCGTGTTTTGGTTTCTCTCATCAGAATGGTCCGTGTTCCAAGTAACATAGGTTGGACTTTTTGTGTATTCAAAACAACCTAAACACCCATCCTCTTTCCTCTGCCCTGTTTCACAAAGAGGGATTCCTTATCTAATTCATAAACCTCCTTGTTCATTCTATGCTGTTCACACCTTTAAATTTTTGTAATGTGAAATATCGTGAATGGTCCAACCAGATATTTGGCTTTGAACTGAGAAGTTGGATTGTCACAGACTGTCCTTACTTATGTAGCATGGACACGAAAGCGGGACATAATAATTCTCTATAAATGAGGACACAGACATGTTATTCATACATTGTGATCACTAAATATTTAGGTTATAACTTCTATTGAAGTTATCAACTGATGGTATATGCCTATAGAGATACATGTTTCATATTACAGTTTTGGTCCAATAGTTTTGAAGTTATAAGTACTTATCTCTGAAAATGCTTTTAAAATTTACAAAAGCCACCTGTCCTGTCCCCATGGTGTGTCCATTGTATCTCAGGCGTCTCCTACAACAAAAAAGATCAAAAGTTTATGGCACCACATGTTGTGTCCCATGTGTATTTTGGCATGTGGTAGGCATGTTTGCATCCCCAGCATGCCCGACACGGATATGACAACCACTAGGTGTGTTGGTGCTTCATAGATCCTTACATATTCTTTCTTCTTGTTTTGCAGTTCTCCTTGAACTATATATTTCTTTTTTTCTTTTTCCAACTTTGGGATTTCCTTTTATTAACTGTTTTACTCTGTAGTCATTTAATCACTTGTCTTCATTTTTCATCACAGTTAGTTGAAAGCAAATATCTGTGGAAGCTGCATGACTTGCATAATAATGAAGTGAAAGCATTGGATGACATTCATCTTGTTCCAACAAGAAAGGAGACAATTTTATGTGTGAAGTCGCAAAGTTTACCCATGCATTGCGATGCACTGAAAGATGAAATAAAACTTGTAAGGCCTTATTATCTCTGAAAAACTCAGTATGAAAATAGAGGCTTATGTCCTATTGCTACTCAGTTTAGTATTCGTCCAGCTGTCAGAACCCTTCAAAATTTTTGAATTTGACTTTTGGAGAAGGCCAGAAAGTCGAGGCGAAACTAAGCTACGCATAAAGGCAATTAATGATGGTACTGTTCATGCTGTTATCTCATGGTATATTTTGTACATTAATAAGTGGGATCTATTATAGCTGTTTCTTGAGAGATGGTTGCCAATATAGTGGTTTCTTTTTCAGGTGGATACTTCAACTTGATTGTGAAGGGACAATTTATTATTCCACTGGCCCAAGATGGATAAGATTCCCACTCCACAAGGAGTTACTGTCATCATTCCCTAGTAAGTCAAGGTGTTTTGTGTTAGCTTCTGTAGTTGCAATTCACCAAAGCTTTGGAAGTTTCCTTAGAAGAACGAATGGGTTAACATCGCAAGGACACTTTTTGATTTTGCTGATGTTGTCCCTTATTTTGGAATTTTGGAATTTTGGGACCAAAAAAGCAACTGCTAAAGATAGTGTTGTGATACATGTTACTAATGAAACACTTTGGCTTCGCTCAATTAGTGTTTCTACCACAATTTTTTAATTTTATTTTCTAAAAACAGTTTAAATAATTTTCCCCCTAAAATTTGCCCGTTTCAATTACGATTGAAATTTGTTTACAAATTCCTTTTAGTTCTACTTTTGTGGCAAAAGAATATTTGATGTGAAAAGGATTTTCTGCTTACAATTGTAAACCACCTAACAAGCACTGATTTGGGTTATATTTTAAAAAAACTGATTCAAGAAATGAACCAAGCAAAGCCTTTGTTGTTACTCTCGGTTGGATTTACAATGTGTTATGTCATATTGTTAGAATCCGCTTAAGTGGTGAAGTTGTTTGCAAGTTATATAATACGTATGTAGATCTATTTTGATGCACTACTGCATATTTTTTATCTAAAGTTAGAGGTAAGTACAAGTAATCTATTTGCGACTAGTCTCAAATGCAGCCTAGGAATAGGGATGGCAACGGAGCGGAAATGGGGTGGATATTACTGTCTCCATCCCTGATCCTCGAACCTATATTCAATCTCCATCCCCTCTCCAATTCCCGAACGGGATTGTTTTTTTCCTCCACCCCGCCCCGAACGGGGAACGGAGATCACCAAATGGAGATCGGAGATCCAAAAAAAAAAAAAACATACATTAGTAATGACTTAAAATTTAAAATGATTCTCATTTTCATTAAAAAAAATAACAACAAAGGAGAATAAATAAAAGCATGCATACTCTTAAGCAAAAGTCATCTATTTTTTTAAATCTAAAATATTAAAAAACAACAACAATAACTAATTAAAAGATAAGAGTTAAAAGTGAAGAGTGGAAGTTGTATTAGGTGTCTGGATTCCAAGATAAAAGAAATGCTAACAAATTAAAGATTGAAAGTTGTATTAGTCTCAAGATAAAAAGCCTTGTGATATGAAAAATATGATTAAAAATTTAAAGAAACGCTAACAAATTCAAAATAGGATTAAAATTCACGGGGTGGGGGTGGAGGCGGGGATCGGGGTGGAAACACATAAACCCGAATCCTACCCGATCCCCGGTTTTTTTTTTTAAATTTATTCCCGAATCCAATCCGATTCCCGAAAAATTCCCTGAATCCCCGATCCGTACGGGGTGGGGAATGGAGTGGGGCGGGTTGGATCAGACGAGATTGCCATCCCTACCTTGGAAATTATACATGTTTACTCTTAGCATAAGGGTTCATTTTCTTCAGCAGTTCTTAGTAGATGGCTAACTAAACAAACATTATGCACTTTGATTCTTTGAATTAAATTTGTAGTTGTAATTCTCTATCATGAGAAAGGGGTTCTTTAAATATTTTCTTTTAGTTTTCCCAAAATTCATATTTGTTTAGTTGCTTGTCTAGATTCTGGGGATTGGTGTGACCACTGGAAGCAATGTGTCCACTTCATCCCAGGAAAAGGTCTGCCGATCTCCAAGGATGAAGGGCTTTCCCTGCATGCCAGTCATACGGAAACCAGCGTCTCCTACGAATTTGAGACTCAAGCATATGGGACAGAAGTTGAACCGTATGACTTCTCTCAAGATGATCGACTCATGCTGCCACCAGAAAGACTTGCAATTTATGGAGATAGCAGTTGGAGGTGCTCTATATTAGAAGCTGTTAAAAATGCCGTAAGATCTCCCTCTCTCCCTTGAACACTGATATGTATGAACACCATCAGAGTTACAGTACTAAATGTAATCTGAAAAGTACTTCATTGGTTATACTGCTTTTCCTTTTCATATCTGCAATCCTTCTTTAATATCAGCTGTTTTTCTTGCAGTTGAAGGGTAGTGTTTCCCCATTATGCCTTGTTCCAGATGACAGTGTTTTCTTAACAATTGCCATTGCTAATCTCTGCAAAACATCACATGTAACATCATTGTTTCCGGGGCTGCGAGAAAATGGAGCCAAATATTTACAAGCTGTTGCTGGCGAAAATGGCTACTCAATGGATGTAATTGAAGTTCTTAATAAGAGAAAAGATATCATGACTTTGCGTGATACTCATCAGAAAAAGGTTATTTCCTTTCGATTCTGATTCAATGCCAAACCTGCTGTTATGCGTTCAGTTTTGCTGAGTTTCCCTACAAAATGTTGAACTGTTGATATTTTTGTCAATGGGAGTAGCCAAATTATCAGTTAGCTCATTTTATGTGGAAGGATACACTTTTATGTTGCTTTGTTTCTCCGTTGACCAAATCTTATGGCAAACTGGTTTTCCTCTTTCTCTTCTTTGTTACTTCTAATTAACTTTACATTACGATAAGCTGCTGCTAACCAATTGTGAAATTGGATGTTAATTAATGACATGGGGGGTTTCATGTTTTATCTCCAGGTTGAGCTCCTGGTTGGAGAACCATATTATTATGGGAGTGATAGCATGCTTCCATGGCGAAACCTGCGGTTTTGGTAAGTAATACCACTTGCATTATAATCTGTACCCTGTTTCTTGATTTGAGCATAAAAATAGTGTCAAGTGGGCATATTGCATAGTCTGCTCTGAGATTGCGGTGCTGATTTTTTAAGGATAGCACTTGCTATGATCATTCTGGATGTATTAGACCTGAACATAAAATTATGGGCCCACTCTATGGAATCCCTGAATGTGTTGTAAGGCTTTTTTATAGTTTACTCTTTACACAGCTCTTATTCTTAATCCAAACATTTGATAGGTTAATTTAGTGAATTTTAACCCTCATAATTTCTTTTTCACTCTTTAAAATCTACCTCTTTACCAGAGAATTTCAACAGGTCCATGCCTATTTAAATTAGGTGAACTTTTATTTACTTACTGGGTGCTGAGAAGCACGTGTATGGGTACAAGTATCGATGCTGGTACGATATGGGTACATCAGCACTGCAAAACTAAAAAAATGGAGGTTGGGGTAAGGACATAGTAATTGTAGTTTTATGATTTAGAGCAATGCATTACATGTATTAGTTACACTTAGAATAAGGGAAATATCTAAATCACTTGGTTGATTAAGAATCCAACATCAAAGAACAATTTAAGGCCAAACTTAAGGTACAAATCAGAGTTCAATGCCATTATACTAAAGGACCTATAGGTCAACTTAGCTTCATCTCTACCTTTCGTACAACTTGATGTATATTGGAGTACTTCTGGGATACAGCAAAAGCTAAAGAGAAAAATTTCGGTATGTCTTTCATGTACTTGGTACATATTTGGAAGTACCATGCAAAATACCGGTAGTCGGTACGTTACGGTTACGAGTATGATGGGGTTTTAGAAGTACCCATGCTTCATAGACTGGGTGGAGTTTTTTACTAGGATTCTTTCTCCACATGTCACATCGGGCTAGATGGCTCCTGAGTACTCATATAACCCGTCGTGTGCTTAAGTGGTATACTGAAAGAAGTATAATTGTTGCTCTTGCTTTCATGCAATCCTTTTGGGGCATTTTACTTAAATTGTTCTAACTTTGAAATGGCTTGAAGGAAGGAACGGACTATACTTGACCCAATCCTTTCAAAAGATGCATCAATAATTCCTTGTAAAGGAATACTGAAGGCTTGTGCAATGTCTCTTCCCGTAAGTTATTCTTAGTTCATACCTTTTTCTTGAGCCGAGCTTGTGATGCTGTTGCGGACCTTTCTAAAAACTGTTTGGTGTAGGATCTTTGGAGAAGTCGCTGTTGCTTAAGAAAAATTGAAGGTTTTGATCACTCTGTAGTGAATGCTACCTTAGGGGCATGTGGCGATTTTCCTACACCCCAAGAGAGCCCTTGTTTGCCCTTTTTTATCTGGCAGTGTGGGGAGAATAAGGTAATTGATATATTATGTATATCTGCAAGTTTATAGCATGAAGTACATTCATTTGAGGTTATATAAGATTACATTAAGAAGTGACAGCTTTACTTCCTCATTTAAATGCAACTGTACTCGAATTATTTCAGGGACTCACCGAGATATTTACGGTTATGGAGTTTGATTTCTCGAAACCAATAAGTCCATGTTCTGGCAAAGCCCAGGTATTCCAATTCCCTATTGTAAGCTTCGCGTCTCTTGAACATGCTTGTTTGAAACTGCCCCTTGAGGTATCAAAATTGCATACGTCCAAAATACCCAGAAAACAATGATACCATATTTACAAAGAAATTTTCCAGGTTGAATTTAAGGAGACTGGGATATGCCATGGTTTTGCTCTCTGGATAGATTGGGTGATGGACACAAATAACTCCATTGTGATTTCAGCAGGACCGGGTATGCTTTAGTTTTTGCTTAAAGTGAACTGCTGGAAACTTTTTACACTTGGTTATACCTTCTTATTTGTTGTAAAAATTACTCCTATCAAGCTGGCCCCATACTCCTTTTGAAAAAGACTCTTGAAGTAATGCATCACGCTCTCAAGGTTTTACGGGTTGCATTATATAGACATGGTTCACACAGAATGATGAGTTAGAGTTTGTGGATATCGTTTCTATGGCAGTTACATCTCTTATTGTGTTTTCAGATCAAAGATACTGGAGGCAAGGAGTAAAGTTGTTGGCTAAGCCTGCCACAGTGGGAATCCATGGATCTAGCACACGCAGGATTTCAGCAGAAATTGAGGCATCCTTCAACCCTTCAAGTGGTGAACTTGATTTCGAGTGTGTGTTCACATAATTCTAAAGCCGCATTTGCATTTTCTGTTCTCAAGCCTTACGTTTTTCATCTCGGTTGAACTACTGGTGCTCTAGGTCATTTATCCCAGCTTCCTCTTTAGGTGTGAATTACTTGAATTGTGTGTGGGAGAAAAATAAAAAACTTATATTGGTAATGATAGGAGGACTTTCAGTATTTTTATGAGAAGCTAAATGTTCACGGTACGCTTGCAGTGATGAGGGGATATTTCTAGGACATGCCACTTATAGTAGAGCCTTTTGAGTATTTAACAAACATAGTAATGTTGTTATGGAGTCAATAAATGTGGTTGTCGATGAGAATTTTGTGGCACTTTTGCCTTATTTGTCCCAACAAATCTTAATTGGTCAAGAGTATTTTATTGCAGAAATTAGATCAAAAAGAATATACAACAACAATTGCAGTTGAACAGAGCCTAGGAAATGGATATCTTGATATATTCGTCAAACTTATTACAACAAGAAACACTTTGCAGTGTTGACAAAAGATCGAACTGAAAATAGTTCGAAGCAAATTATAGAAATATACAAAAAGGAGCCAAGCAGGGTGGGAGATCTAAGTATTAATTGCTAGCTTCGGATGAATCCCCCATAGTTGTAGTGGAAGTTGAGGTGACAAGGCGCTTGCTTTTGATTCTTAGTGAAGTGATCCTGCATTCCAGCTCTTCGAGAGCCCGCAAGATAGTGTTGTCCGTTACCTCATGAACATGTTGCTCCATGGTCTCTGTTATGTTTTGGGTAAGAACCAGTAGCAACTCCTCTAAGCATTTTTCGTGTGCCTTGTTGGAAGCTGGGGCACCTCTACTGTATCTCACCATTTTGTTTAAAAACATGGAGTGAAGTGAGAAAATCAGACCTTCACCCA